>JAOTRN010000001.1:14517087-14527966 GCA_028566695.1 Bagroides melapterus
AGAGAGAGAGAGAGAGAGAGAGAGAGAGAGAGACTTGCTCTTAGATACAGATGATGGGGTGGGGGAAAAGGTAAAAGAAAGTGGCTCGTCACGTTTCCTTAGCCAAGGGGATGACAACAGCATTCAGAGCGTGTTCAACAACCAGGCACACAGTCCTCTTGGGAATTGGACTTGAATAGGTAGAGAGAGGAAGAAGAGAGGGAGAAGAAGGAGGAGAAAAATAAATCTGCCATACTATTTTATCCTTATTGTCTCTTTGCGTCTACGTGTGGATGTGTATTTGGGAGGGCGTTAGGAGGACAAGACGCTACAGTGCTGAACGACTGTGGGCTGAAAGACGGCGCTTCAAAAGATGATCGATGTTTGCTCAGAACAAACCACGGTGCTGTGCTGTAGAAGGAAGCGAATCTATTTCCACCCTACGTGTGTTTGACACGCACGTATCAAAGCCGCCATGCTCGGGGGGGGTGAGAATGCTGCTGCGCTTCTGAAGGTGGATTCCATGTGCCGGGAGCAGCTACCCCTCCCACCCCACACACACAAACTCCACCTCACACACACTCCACAAACTCCTCAGGGAGAAGCAGATGGCTCCACGGAGACACACAACTTGCGCACGTAACCTGGTAAAAAGAAACACATCTGTGGAGCCCATCTTGGATTAAAGACTTGGGCCAATAAATAGTTCAAACACGCACGGTGGATGTCAACAAAGCTGATGCTAGTGTAAACTCCGAGCATGCCGTTTAAGATGTTTGAATAATAACGCCACCTGTTTCGACAGAGGAAACCTGTTGTTAACCATGAAGCGGAGTAAAACATGACCTGAAGATACAAGAACCAGCATGTGGAGAAAAAGAAACTACTCCAGTGTTTGGAGACTAAATACAATAGATTTGTGCTTCTGTACTCTTATAAAATATATATTAAAAACAAAATAAAACAAAACAAAAAAAACTGTTGCTACTGGATTGCTTGTGGTTCTGAAATAAGACTAGAAGGTAGAGGTTTAAGGTTTCTGCTTCTGGGGAAAATAATATCAAAGATCTGAGAAAGAGGAGGAGGAGGAGGAGGAGGAGGAGGTGAGCCCACAATTATGTTTACCAGACGCTGCTCACACATGCAAGTTAAGATGAGGAGAAAGAAAAAAGCTACCTCTTTTATTCTGTTATCTGAACAAACCTTGACACGAAATGAAAATTTGAGTAAATATCAGCAATGAAATATTACATCATAGATCCAAAGTATTACAATGAAACCATGTGACTACCCCGGAGGAAAATGATGGCTTCCTTTGTAGAAAACAAGCAGGTGATCTCACTGCTCCAAATGTATAGTAATATACAGTAACTACAGGTCTCCGAAGCAGACTTAAAAGCTAAGGCAAAATACATATTCCATGCGTAGCAAACACCTGACAAATTGTAGCTTGCACATGGATGTGTATCCACATCAGCACGCATAAGTACACTGTAGTTAGGAGACTGCGTCATGGTTGCCGTTACGTGACGGCTACAATCTAGTCAGTGGAGAGAGACGGCGATGTTGCGGCAACTTTTAAACCACGGCGTCGTGAAATTTTTTAATCCGTTAGCGCTGGCGTTTCTATAGCGACAGCTCGTTCACAGGCGCTTCGTTCAAGTCGATCTACCCCAACCTCCTTCCAACGCCCTATCATAAGGTCACCTCAAGATTCGTAATGCTTCAACAGCAGCTCTTACAAAAAGAAACATGTACAAGGTCAGGTCAGTGTGAGCTGCTGGTGAACAAGCGCGAGTGAAAGGTCTCCGCAAAGCAGGAACAAAGTCGGCCATTCAGAGGCAAAGCCGCTGTTCGGTGTGAAATGCAGCCGCTGGTGTTTAACTGTGAGAAGTAACACGGGTCTGCTTGATGGTGTTCGTGTCTCTGGCTGTGTTTACAGTGTCAAGCGCTGCCAGAATCGTGAACCAGGTGGAAGATTTCATGGTTTACTTCCGTCTAGCTTGGATTCTTTCTACTGGTGGACAGACTGAGGCCTGCTTGCTCTCTGTCCGGAAAGTTCTGGACGTCAGAAATGTTTAATATTTTCAGGGTTGCCATGGTAGGAGATCCTTATCTAATGATCAGCTCTTCCAGGCTAATACGCTGCCCGGGTTTTCCAGTCCCCTAGACAACAGCTGGCTGTATCGGCGTGGAAACAATGAGAGTTATTTGGCTGTTTGACTTCTCACATTAGATTATACACGTTAGCGAAAGCAACCAAGTTCAAACGCACAGACTGAAAGAAATAAAACGCACGCAGAAAGAACAGACATGTACAGGAACGTACAACAAGTAAGAAAAGAGGAGGGGAACAATTCATTTACGGAATTATTTGTCTACGTTTTCTTCAGGTGGTCGGGGTAAACGTGCGCCGTTAGAGCAATCTTGGGTTTTAAAAGGCTGTCAGTAGGAAGCAGAAACATTTCTTAAAATCTTTGCTGAACGTCACTGTAGAGCTCCGCGTTCTCGGCAGCGTTGGAATTCACCAGGTGATCTGAATTCGAGGGTCTCGATCTGGATTCCTGTGTTTAATTGCTAATAAGGGGTCTCAAAAAGAGCCTCAGCCGGCAGAGATGACATCAAAAACAGATTTCCAACAGATTTGCATTTCAACACGCCACTTCAAAAGCAGGATCTCGACATTAGGGGCATTCATTAATCTCTTTACAGGTAAGACGTTTAGGTTTTAAATGAGTCTATTTTCCAAACAGATATGCGTCAAGGACACGGCGCTCAAAAGGATATCAGGGCGCAATCGGGTCAAGCAGTTTGCAGAGGAACAAACAGCCTAACCTCCTAGTTTTATCTGTAAAGATAAGCCTCCGGCAAGCGTTTCCTTTCTTTTTGTTCACGTGCTTGGCCGTTTAAGAAAAAAAAAAACCCAGAGTGGCGTTATGTTTGGAATAAACATCCTTCGTTTGATACCCAAACTGTGCTTTGTAACTGGTGTTTGCATGCGGTAAAATGCGCCCCCTAATCTTAGGGTTAATGTGTTATCAATTAACCTAAGCACTTGGCAAATCCCTTGGTCTAAGGTAAATGATTTCGAAAGAGTCTGGCGTGAAAGCAGGCGCCATTCATATGACTGAGTCTTTTGTTCGAGAACAGGTGGGGATGAACAAGCAGCTCCGAATCTGAATGACAACCTCCCCCCACACACACACCCCCCTCCTTGAATGAGCACGTTCACTTTCCCTGCTGTTCACTAGCCTAATCTGTTAAGAAATTGCAGGTGGTCCTTTTCTTTCGGGACTCTCGGTTTAGAGAGCTGTGACTGCGTTGGCTCCGGGGTTTATCGGTTCACCGAGCTCGGTACAGGCGACTTGACAATTACCCTCTTACTTACTTACTTACTTACTCCAGCTAGATCACAGCAAACACCCTCTCGCTTCAGGAAAAGCTGGGTAATTTGCAGAGGGGTCAAAGAGCTCCTCAAACTCACCGGGCTGGGGAGCTAAAGAAAAGATGAGGAGGAAAGGAAGTGGGGAGGGAGACAGAGGAAAAAAAAAAAAGAGAGAGAGAGAGACTCACTTCCTCCTGCTCTATTCATGGAGCTGCCGGTGGTGTCAAATTGCAGCAGTTTAACTAATAATTGATCTGATCGCTCAGCCTTGGACATGTAAATAGGTAAGTTGCCAGATCCGGGTTGGTTGAGCCTCATAATATTTCAAATTGTCCACGATAATCATCCAGTGAACATACAGTTATTTCTTTTATTCAGTTTCCACCCAAAACATTCAAGTCCACCTGCACTCTAAGTCAATAGATTTGACCAAATTTCTGAAATTCCATTAAATTGAGGGTTGTGAGAAAGACAACGCTGCATGGTTGTACGTTTAGTAGCAGCTGTTTGTTAAAATGTCAAAGCCAAGGTTTCAACGAAAACGAAGCAACGTTACAAAGTCTTAAGAAGTTTGTGATGTTGGATCAATTACGTGAACAACGTCAAGCCTGGAGGACGTTCTAACAATTTGTACAATACTTTTTTTTTTTTTTTCGGTGGAAGCTCTGAAAGCTGGTTATATGAACAGGAAGAACAACAGTAATTTCTGTTGCAAACTTGGATCCATTTCCAGGAGAGACACCTACAGTTTTTTTCGACAACAACACCATCTTTTGTGTCGTGGAAGTTTCATCAGTGTCGGATTAGACGCAAGCAGACTCACCAGACTGTATGATGTGTTTGTGATTTTATGCGTCTAAGCTTTTTCAGGGGTTTTTCCTCCCCTGTGACTTTCAAAAAGTTCTTATACATACTGAAAAAAAACAATCATAAGTTGAAACTGGGTCGACGTGACTGTTTGTAGATTAAAGTCTTGAATTCTGGACTGTTTGCTGAAAGAATTATTCTTCAATGTGTGCTTTCCTCATCGGGTATGGATGCTAAAACTTGTTGTTGTTCTTTTTGTCGTTTCTGGGACCGCAGCCTCTGCAATTACGGTACAAATTGCTGAAGTATTCTCACAGTTTAGGAACTGAGAAGCATAATTTATCATTAGAGACCGGCATTTAAAGTAGTCACTTAAAATTGTTTACACATCCAAACAATTCAGGATAGAAGGACTGACTGTATAATAAGGAACAAATTGGTCATTATTAAACACCAGCATGTCTTTTCTGTATTGAGTTTTGCTCACTCTAGATTCGTTTGCTTTACCTCCTTTACGTCCTTCAACAAAGCGGCAGCCTGAAGCGTTAGTGTACTTTGCTCTACGTTCTCCCGTAGTCAAACGATTCTCGCTGAAAATGTGCAGATGGTGCAGTGTTACATGATGAAACTGTATACAGGATGAGACGCCTCCTCGCTCTGAAACTGAACCCCCGGTTATTTACGAGCGCCTCTACAGAAATCTAGGTTAGTCTGCAGATTGAACCGTGAGCCACTGCACACTGCTGCGCTACAGCGCACGAAGCCTCAAAAAGGATGGAGCGGCTCGCGGGAAAACAAACAGGAGCTGTGTGTGCTCGAAGAAAGAGCTTCTTATGCTGCGAGTGTGAGCGCAGGTTCGCCCAGCCACGCTGTCTCTTGATTAGGTTTCAAATGCAATCATGACTCTGCCTTGCATGTCACGTTATGAAACACGACTCGGTCTGAACTTCCTGGCTGTTGGATTTCACAAGACTTTGCCTCTAGGTGTACATTAGAGAAGAGACAGGACAATCAAAGATGCAGTCCAGATCTGTCAAACAGAAGCACGCGTGTGTGTCAGATGTACGAAATGGTTGGGAGTGGCTACCGCCCTCCCCGTCCCACCCCAGCACCCCGCTTTTCTATTTTTAAACCCAAGTGGGGCAAAGTTACATGGCTAACTTTAGCGCTCTACAGGAAAAAGAGGTCACAATTTGCACTCTTGTCTCAAATACAATATGGCACTTAAATGGAGTACATATTTAAAATAACAGACTGCATATTGAACAAGTTTTTGATAACAGAACCCTGTTGATTTCTTGAATCTGATTGGCCAGAAGTTGAGCGCTTTTCTACATCTCTCTGATGTCATACTCAACGAAATGATGTCATAAACGGAATACCAAAGCACACTGCTGGTATTTAACACAGCAAGACGTATAAGCCTTAAGAGAAACGATCATACAAGAAGAATACAATAACCGGCTGCATTATCTGCATATAGTTCATAGTTATAGTTTTAATTATATATAGTTTTTTTTCTTGAGACCAGAAATCTCTGGAGAACTAATAGTGGACAGTTACTTGGCTTTGCTTTACATCACCAAAAGCTCTGCAGGTAACTCTCGACGGCTTGGATTAAAGACTTGTTACTGCTGTTGTTCCTGTAAGGCATTTAGCTGTATCGTCAGTATACAAGTACATTTCAGATGTCACGTAATCACTACTAAAGATGAACATTCGTTTTCAGAGGGTCGCAATGTAGAACCAATATACCCAATATAGTCGGTTGCTGTATTTGTGGTGTTGTTTTTTTCCATTTCGGAACACAGGCGCCTTTTTTTTTTTTTTCGCTGTAAGAGACAAAATTAAAATCCGAGGTGTGTTCATCATCGCCGTTATGAAACAAGAATGCACCTGATAGCTGACCAACCGCAAGCAGGCTGGTAAACTGCACAATATCGCTGTGATGGATGACTAAATAATACTTTCAGTCACAAAGAAAAACTGGCTGAAAACAAGAAGGCTCTCCAGGATACAAAGTACATAAAAAGCCTGTAGAGGTCTGGCACTTACAGACAGATGAGAAAAAGATTCACCTGTACCAGAGTGACACAATGATGAACGTCTGGAGAAAACGAAGGGGGGTAAAAAATACTGATCTGAAGCACCACATCATCGGTGGAACTCTTGTTTTTATTGATGATGAGACTGTCAACAGCAGCAACACGATGAGTTCTGGCACATCTTAATTTTTCAGATCCAAGCAGCCTCCCGAGAACACAGTGGGGTATTTTTTTTTTCCCCCACATCCAAGATGTTTATGGCTGTGTCTTAGTCACGCCAATCAGCTGATCTGAACACTGAGCTGTAGATCACGTACTGAAGTCGGAGTCAAAAAGGCCCCCAAAAAATAAGCCAAAAATAAATGGCTGGCTTAAAAGCCACGCAAAGCATTACCAGGGACGATGTGCAGCAGCTGGTAATGTCTACAGGTCGCAGCCTTCAGGCAGCCATTACAGTCACTGGATTTGCAGTCGAGTATTAACACAACAACATTATTTACAAATATGTTGATCTGTCTAATTACGTGGAAAACAGGAAACAAGAAGCAATATTGACTCTGGATCCCATATGGTTCACCGAATACAGAATTCTGCCTGAATATTAATGATTTGTATTTTTCCTAAATTAAAATGCACTAAAAAAACAAAACCTATTAGTGAAATACAAGTACGCTGTTATTACACATAATAAGGCTGCCATTTTATATGATCATAAGCGTTATGCATAGCCATATGTAACACGAACACGAAAACCACAAACGAGTGCAATTACAGAGCCAAGAGAGCTGTTTTCAGGACAAACCCAATCAATATGGCTGGCTATCAGCTTCACTACAATACACCGAAGGTGATCGAGGAGCCTCAGGGAATGCAGCAATACCTACTATCGCAATTATACTCAGGACTCTGGAGGAAAATTAGACTCATTTACTATCCCCAACAGCTGGCTGCACCGTGTGGTGAAGAATCCAGGCACAAACTTTCGCAGTGCACTGTATATCACTGAGAAACCCATACAGTATGCGAGACACGAGCAGTGGAGGGGGGGGAACTATTCGGAAATGTATGCCTGTCTTCTAATTTTATCCCACCTCCTCTAGTTCTTCCCCAGAGGACGAAAAGGGAGTTGGCAGAACATGGCTCAGCCTACATGCCAAGGCAGAAATACCACGCCAAACCAACAGTGCATACACACACGTATATATTCTGTGTTTGTGTGTGTGGGTTTAGCTGCATGTATATACTAGACCAGACTCATCTATACGCAGAGACAGAAAGCAAGAAAATCAACCCACACTACGATCATTGTTGCTTGAATCTCTGGAGAAATCTAAAGAATCCTGGGTCCAAAAATAAATAAATAAATAAAATAATCAGAGGCAGATTATCAACTGTGTGTATTTGTGCATGATATCCTAAGATGCCTAAAATAAAACCAAACATAATTATACAGACAGACATGGACAGCTGAGAAAGGATCTTGGTTTCAGTCCTATAACACATGCAAAAAAAAAACTTCAGATACAAAGACAAACATTTGGAAGTTGTGAGTTTTTTTTGGGACAGTGAAAGCCTCACTTGCTCTTCAGTATACAATTAATAAGTCTGATTACATTAAACTAAATATGGCAAAAATATATATATTACAGATAAGCTTTCTCCAAATAATTACAGCCACACACCTTTCCTGATGACTTACATACCCAAACAGATGATCTGAGAAAAATATTAAAGATCGATCGTTCATGAATACACGTGTGCAAACAAGTACCTGCACTCAAAAAAAAGTAGGAACGCTTCATGAAATATGACCAGGCTGTCAGATGATGGTGAAAACATTACAAAATTGTTTTGTATACATATTTCTCCAACACTATAATAAGCATCAGTGATGTGATGTCCAAACACAAGGTGACAAGGTATAAAATTATCTGATCACACTGATGAATCAATATGGGTCATAATTAATCCCGTTTATCCAGATCATGAAGAGCAAAGACAAAATGACCTACCTATGTTTATAATGTATTACTTTCTAAGTAGATCACCTAATCCAAGTTTTTTTTCCTAATACTAAGTTTACTTAGATGTGACACACACGTGTACACTTTACAAACATTACGACTGAGCAATACGCCACAAATCAATGTGATCGTTCTTGAGCGCATACACGTCTCACTCAAAACGTGTCGATGCGCATGTCATCGACGAAGACGATCGCGTGTTTATCCAGATCACAGATGTAAAGTGCATTGTTTTTGTCCAAGCTAACTAATAAACTAAGCAGCTCTCAGCCCCAGTGCGCTTAGGAGCTCTGTGAACGGCGCCGTTCACACAGACTGCAGGAGATCGCAGGACAAATAACGCCTCCTGGAGCCGACAAAAAGGTTACAAACATCTCAATAGACACAGAAGACGTGAAAAAAAAAAAAAAACAAACAAAACAAAAAAAATAAAAAAATAAGGATGTACAAAGGGAGAAGAACCGCGTCTGTAGTTACACATACACACGTATAGATATATATATATATATTTATACACACAATACTACACATCCACTCGGCCAAAAGGAATACCAGCGATTACCCGAGCTGCATTTACACATCAGCGCTGTGTTTAAGCTTGATCTTCATCTCGAAACAATTCCAATTAATTCCTGCTTGAAAAGCTCTCCTACCACACACTCCCACAGATCGCTCACAAGGCCACTGATCTGACCGCAATGTCTCTAAATGTCAAAGCCTAAAACGGTAAAGGGCGCTGCTGCACCCTCTGTAAACATCCAACCTACGTCAACGAAAAGGACTATAGGAGTCATTTCAACAATCTCCAAAAGATAAAATCCTGGCTGATAAGGCAAAAAATATTGCTCCAGAAAGCTACCATTTCTAAATAGTTTACAATGCTTTTAATTTTTTTTTTTTTAAATGTTAGCCACCTTGCTAACTTGAATAACTCACCTTGCAAACTCCCACAGCTAGTCATAGCAACGATAAAAAAAAAAAAAAAAAAAACATAACGCGAAAATTAAAGTTGCTTGTTAAACAATGTTTTTTTTCTTCTTTCCAGTGACACTAATGTGCGAGAAATATACAGTCATTTCAACTCATTTTATTATGTATTTTTTCTCTCTAGCACATTTCGATATGAATCTAAAACTCGTCTAGCCCAATACCTAACTAACTTCGTTAACGTTTCCTTAGTTCAATTCTAACAGAAGGGTTTAGCAAGCTAATTTCATTAAGTGGTGCCATAAATACCCCACACGAATAACCACCTAGCTGGCAGGCTAAGTAGCCTTAGTAACACCTAGCCTAAGAGACTGTGCGTTATGAAGACAAGATGATATTTTAAAAGAAATAAAGTAGAGGCATTCAATTTTAGGTTGTGATGCGAGAGGACATCGATGATGCTAACAAGCTAACACCTGTTCGCGAGACCTACTGGCAGTAGGATGAAGTGAGACTAGCTATACTGCTAGCTAGCTTAAAAGCAGCGAGCTAATGTTATATACACATATGTGAAGGTACACAAAGATATATTCAGAAATATATACACACGCTCGCGCATGAGAAATAAATAACGTGCAGCCAAATTTGCTTAAAACAAGAATGCATAATAAACCGGTTAATACATTTCTTACCTCGTTGTGTTGTTGCCCGACCTTACATTTGAGCTAGAACATCGTTTCTAGTGATTATTTCTCCTTTCCGTAGAGGCGAAATAAAAGCTGCGTCGTTTTATCGCTTTATCCAGCCCTGCCATACATTAGCTACCGCCTATAATGCTCGTACATAAGGCGAAAACAAATCTCGTGTTGTCTCCGCGGTTTTCCTCCTAAAACCAAGCCGCAAGTCGAGCACTTTCACTGCCACAAGCGGGTCGTCAAAGCCTTGACTAGTCGATCCAAGAGAGAGTGTCAAAGCCTAAAAATTCCCTCGCAATCATTCAGACATAAATAGGAAAAAAACAGGAAAAGACTAACCGTTCCGAGCTGGAGCCAAATGCTTTCGTTGTGTCTTCGCTGCGAAACACGGATACACACACATACACACACACAGGCACAAAATAAAATGTCCCAGTAATGTCGTGATGGATATTCAGGTTTTTCTTGTGCCAGCTTTCACCAACACGACGTCTTTCTTCTGTAACAAACTCCCTGCACGTCCTTTTCCCCTCCTTAAAATCTCTCAAATCAAATCCACCATTTCAAAAGCACAGCGTTCACTTTTGCTGTGCACTTTGTCTCTAGACGAAGCAGAAACGCAAATGGGAAAAAAAGAAGGGTAAATAAAAATAAAAAAAAAAGCTAAGCTAAAGACTCGCAGGAAAGGACAATCACATGACGGAGATGTCTCAGCGGTAGAGAGCGGCTCTCTCCAAGCACTGCAGTTTCTTCTCACCCGAGCACCAAAGTGAATTAGTATTCCTCAGCTTTTCCACAGCTCCTCCGCAGACGAGCTGTGTAATGGGAAGTAAAAGCAGCCAGGTTTGGATATACGAGTACTCTTTAAGTCCCCACCTCTGAGAGAGAGGAGGAGGATGAGGAGGAGGAGAACTCGCTTTCACTCCTCCCCTTCAAACAGTGGGGCTTCTGTGTGTTTTCCACATATACAGTTATACAAGTTCTCTCAAACCACAAGGACAAGAGGTCTATCTATCT
>JAOTRN010000001.1:14534612-14550548 GCA_028566695.1 Bagroides melapterus
GTTATCTCCTCAGTGGCTGGGTTAGCTCCCTGCCCGGCAATCAAACCCAGGCCAGGGGGGTTACCCTAACCCCTAACCCTAACCCTAACCTACTACTTATATATGCTTTAACCTTAAACTACTTATATATGCTTTAAATTACTTATATAATGTGTTTTTCGAAACCTATTGATTAAAGAGCTAACATAAAGTTGGAAATAACTATTTAAATAATAATTATTGGTTATATTTAAAAAATTATATATGAAAAATTCTTCAAAAGTTCATGATTCTGTTTACAAATGTTCAGCGGTTGTGGTTCTTTTGTAACCACAGCGTATAAAAACGTTTCAGCGACTGTGATATAATTCTGTAATGTTTGTATTTCTGTACATTTCTAGACAATTTGAGAGGCATTTTATATTACGTACGTAAGGATTACACACTTCATTGCACCAAATGTTGCTTGTCGTCTTTTATTTTCACAAATATAGATTTAGTTTCAGTTCACATTCACTTCCTGTTCAACTGGTTTGTGAACTTCCTCTTATGTAGAATTTCGAATCGAAAGCGTTTGTTGTGTGCTGCGGTAAATATAAATATCTCAGCAGACGGAAACGCGTGAATGTGTAAATGCCTTACGAATAAGCAAGCGCAACAGAACGTCAAAACTTTTGTCTGAATTTTTCCCAGGAAATATGACTACAGCAGTCTACTTTGTCTAAGTGGAGTTATTTTTATTTATTATTATTTTTACATTGTAAGACTCTATAAGAGCAGAAATCAAACCCATAAACCCTGGTAAGAAAATCTCAATGAATTCCACAAGATTACATGAACACAATTTATTTGATGTGCATCCTTCTGTATTTCTTATATATCATAAATTTCCCTAAATAAAATCGATCAAGTATCAAACCCATTTCATAATATAACTGCTTGGCATTAATTCTATATCTAATTAAAAACTTCTTTAAATTTAATATAAGCAATGAAATCATGTTTTGTTGACAAACTCCACATTTTTTATGTAAACTATGTAACATGTTCTCTTAAATTTCATTCTTTTTTTATTGCATTTAATAGTACAGTATGGTGGTATAAGATTCATTTAATAAATAAAAAAAAATAATAAAAAATAAATAAATAAATAAATAAATAAATAAATAAACAAATGAAGTGTATATAGACAAGTTTAAGAACAAAAATACTTTGAAATAAAGTATTTTTTAATTAATTGTTCTATAAAAGTAGAAATAATAATAATAATAATAATAATAATAATAATAATAATAAAGGTCATTTCATGAGGTGCTGCACCTACTGTATATATAATAATGTTATGGCCACATTGGGTTTATCAATACATCCATTTTTAACACAGTCCCTCCACTAATACACTTCTTGCATAAAGTTTCAATAATAATAAGTATTTAGGAATATAAATGAAACACTAACAATCTGAACCACTGAATATTCAATTCTATACCCTGATGTGTGATTTGTAAACAACATATTAATCACAGTATGTTGAGGTAGGAGGTTTTCTTTCCCCTGCTTTCATAGCGTTGCATCAGGAAGTCATACACAACACAGTTATTAACATACTGCTCAGTATCGCTGCGTGTTGTCGATCGCATGCAGGATTTCTGAAGCGATTCGGATCCTAGAGCACTCCGAATTATGCAGAATCAAAAGTAGTCTATAGGCAATGAGAGACATTAAACAGTAGGAGACCATATTAATTATGGATATTTATTATCATATTTTATATATGAGTGGTATAATTTGAGTCTAATATTAAATCTAAATTTAATTTCTAAGCTTGAGGTTTTTAAATTATATGCGAGCTTACATGCGTTACACGAAAAGGTTAAGGCAAGAATCTAACTCATAAAACATTCATTAAGTCTTTCATTCATACATTACTTTATCCTGGTCAATATTACAGTGGATCTGGAACCTAATCCCAGGAATACTGGCTAAAAAGCAGGAATATACTATGAACAGGTTGCTAGATGCCACTGTAGCCCACTGGCGTGTCTAGGGTCAAACTACCAAAAATTAGCAATCTATAATTTTTGGAATAGTTTGTAAAAGCTAGGACGAAACCAGAGAACCCAGAGTAAACATGCACAGTAACACTGAACAGAACCGAAGTTCAGAATTGAACCTTGAACCCCTGAGGATTGTGCCAGCAATGAGATTAATAATTAATAATAATTACCTCACCCCCTACAGGGTCCCCCCAAAAAATCCCCACAACCTTTTTGATTTCATTCAGTCATTTCTTACTGATTCTATTTCTATGAAGCAGACAGTCGATAACGCATTTCACTACACGGTGCGACGTATAAGGTTCAGCGTGTGACAAATAAAATTTGAATTTGATTTGAAAAAGCTTCAACACTTTACTGGGTGTCTCCAGTGATGTTAAAGTTATCTGAACCCCTGGGGACTCAGTGTGTGGTTTCAACTAACACTCGATTCATCAAAGCAATAAAATTTCATGGCCACACATATATTTTCTATTAGGTATCTCGACCCCTATAGCATATAGTCAGCGACTTGTCGTGTGCTACATACCGTATGCTTACTTGGCTTGGGAACAGGAGCGCGTTAAGGGGAGTAACCGTGTATATATGCATTATTCAGAACAGATAATGTTTCATAAAGTAATGCAAATGCAGATATGAACAGTAGGAAGAGTATTCATGGGTGAACACTATTAGAGAGATATTTCTGTCCCACTGATATTGCATTAACAATTATGTATGTAAAGAAACATTTTAAACCCAGGTAAAGTGTCCTACACAAACAACTTAGGTACAGATTCCATAGAAATAACTTAAAACATTAGTAAAAGTGCTCTCCAGTGCTTCGAAAACCACATTTTGCCAGTTGCCATCCACAATATCTACACTTTACCTTGAAACAGAATCACTAATATACTAATATTGTATAATTTTTGCATCATTGTGTGAATCCATTTAACATCTCATGCTTGAAACATCCTTCTCCATGAGTCATCCATTAGAGGTTAGGACAAAAAAAAATGTACGTTTTAGTTTCCCACACCAATCACTCAATCCTGTTGAATACATTAACCTCTATAAAATATGTGGCATATTCCTATGTTCAATGTGAAGTTACATCATCTGTACAACTCAAGGCTCATGGAAAGAAAAAAAAAAAAAACGATGTACGCTCGTTCCTTTTATTTATTTATTTTCCATGATCTTTCGATCGACCTCAACCATGTGGCTAAAAGTATAGACTGAAAGGAAATGAACCGATTTTAAATGATTAGAAAGTCATTAATATAAAAGCAAAATGCAACCATTTCATCAAAGGAACCTCAACAATACTTTTTTTGAAGAGTTAAATTTATGTTTTCCTAGTTTTTAATGATAAAAAAAAAAACGGTTGACGTTGAAAGACTAGGTCTAAATGTCACCCCAGTCACAGCTTTAACCACATATTATTTCTAAAAAGTGTTGTTTAAGTGACATTGGAAATGGCAAACCTCCTGTATCCACTATTAACTGTCTCAAAAGAAAACACCATTATATTTCATACTCCAAAAAGCTTATTCTGTCTGATTGCCTAAAAGTTTTCTGAACGCACTACACAGAAGCACATATAGCCAATTAGTCGCGAATGCAACCTTTAAGATTGTAAAACTTCAGCCAATAGAGTGCAAAAAAGGTTTCGTACGTGCCGAGGGTTACGGGACGTATTTGGAGCGCCTGTGACGGAGGTCAGGACGGTGCTATCATTCTGTAAGTTGCAAAGGTAGATCAGTACTTTGAAGAGTTGCAAAAGTCAAAAGAGTAGACACTTTCAGGCAGCACCAACTGAGATGGATATTGAAAAGCATCCCAGGAAGCAGGTGGGTAAACAGCAGGCAAACAATGGCCACTAATCTGCCTGATTACTTCTGTAACACATGCTACCTCACACACACAGACACACAGACACTCTGTATCTATCATCACATTACTCCCTAAGCACACACTAAAAGAATAGACATCCTCAGGTGCATAGACAGGACTATGATGTCATCCATCACCGCAACGAGTCTCTTAGTGAACATCTGGGCTGGTCAGAGACATACGAGCTGAAGGAAAAGCTCTACACATGTAACTAAAATAATATTTTACCCTTGTCTTACATGAAAAAAAAAAGAAATTGAACTCAGCATTGAGGTGGTGTCATGATGAAAAATATTTTTATATTGCCTTCCAAACAGGGCAGGAGTATTGCCATTGGATCAGGCTTTGAGTTCGAGATACTGTCAGGATTGTTTTTTAATGTCCTTGTCAGGAATGCATGGGTTTCATCTAAGATCTCTGGTTTTCTCCCACAAACCGAAAACCTGCCAGAAGGCATAGTGGCTCCTCTAAATTACTCCATGTATAAATGAATAAGTGTGTGTGCATGGTTGACTGTGATGACTGGGATCTCAAGCAGGATGTATTCCCACCATTCCGAGATAGACACTCGATTCACTGCAACTCTGACCCAGATAAAGTGCTTACTGAAGACGACTACTAGTTGGATCATGGCAGAATTGTTGTCAATTTAAAGCCCCAGGATCCCCAGTTTGATCCTGAGCTCAGGATATTGTCTTTGCTGAATTTCCTTGTTCTCACCATCCTTCCCACCTCCCAAGATTGTGGAACTGTTAACTCTAAAGCTCCAGTGTTTCTAGGTGTGAAATAGTCTGTACATGATACCCACATTCAGAGTCTATTCCCACCTTGCACAAACTGTTTCCAGCAGAGGATCAGGATCCATTGTGAACCTGACCGGTATTAAATGGTTACTGTAAATGAATAAATGAATGACTGAATCATTTTGACCCAGGAAGACCACTACAGAATGGTTAGAGACCTTTGACCAAGGGTTGCATTGATAAAGCACTAGGCCATTACAAGATCAAGGCACTCAAGGACTCCACCTATGTCGTGTTCCCTGTGATCTTTCTAAATCTGCCTTCAAATTCATTAGTGTCATTTGCTATGTAAACAGCCATGTGGCTGCATTCAGGGTTCTCCCTCACCTCTTTCCCCTCAGGCTTTGGGAAAGTTGCCAAGAATCCTGCTGACCCCTCCGTCAGCCTTGCTCAATCTTTCTCCATTTTGTGTCCTCTGGGCAAAAGGATGGGTTACAACAACCAATGAATGGGTGACGTGCAAATTCCTGTCACTGATCTTTTGTCCTAGAGGCTCCTATAATATCCCAGTCCTGAAAGCACTACTTTCCTTCTACCCACTGGAATCCTAGTATCACCCGAGGCCACCCGTGATAGTCTCCCACTACAGAGGGCTCATGAGTCTGGATTCCAAGACGGTCTCAACTTACTGATCTCTCATTCTTCCACAAACGAGTCTTGTTTAGCCCAAAACAAACTGCTACTGCCTGCCAAAAGACACAGAATGGCAAAGTTATACCATCAAGAACCACAAAACAAAACAAGTTTAAAAGTGCGGTCCCTAAGGCCAGAGGCCATGGATGCATTCCAAAGTAATTTCAGCCAGAGAAAGTGTCGTCGCCTCTCGCTGAGAATTATCAGCATCAGGCTTTATATCAGGATGACTCATTATTGACCACAGAAAATTACAGCTCCTGTGCATCAGAGCAGGGTGCAGTAGAGGCGTCCTTGCAGCTTGGCAATGCTATACGATACTTCTCCCTTTTGAAAAGTAGAGAAATCCTCTTGGGAGGCTTTGGCGTTTGCTGTGAGTTAAATGAGCCATAAAGTAAACAGTAAGTAAATTGGCTGTAGTGAACCGTTTATGGGAGTTCCTGGCACTAAAAGCAATGTCAAGAACAATGTGCTTAGCTACCACACAAACATGCAAGTAGAGCATGTTGACATGACATTACGATCATAATCTCTGAGCAGATAATACAGCAAAAGACTTAGATAAAACTTCATCAACTTGCCTTTTTATACCTCCAACTGAACAAATCTTAGCCGGTTAGCCGATTTACTCAGTGGCTTCCAATTCCACCATTTCTACCCATTTTCATCAGCCTTTCCATTCTTCAGAATTCAGCTAGGTGTATTAAATGAAAAACTACCCTCTTCTCTCTTAGACCTCACCATCTCTCCTGATGACATTTCCTCCAAGCGGCGTGCTGTTTGTTCGCATCACCTTTCCGATCAGTTCGCATATCGTGGGGCTTCTCCCAGGGAGAGGGCTTATTACTCGTCTACTAATGCTGTAGGATGGATCAGCACCGTCTCGAGATGCATTAGAGCTCTGAGGCCAGAGCATGACGCAAATCTTTGAAAGTGAGAGCATCACGCTCACATAGACTGAAGACCGTCTGGTAAACAAGCTCCGGATGAACAAGGCTCCAGAAATCGTTATTACAGAGTAATAATTATATAAAACATCTGAAGCCTGCACACAGTCAGCTGGCACTGACTGTTTTACTGCAAACACCAGCAATAAGGAATGGAGATTTGTGTTACAAGTAACAATGCTGGGTAATTGATAGGTCTATCGTTTTTTTTTTTTTTATTAGTTTGCCCTGGATGCTCTTTGACATATCACGGTCGTCAGATGTTACTTAATTAAAGAGACTAAAGACTAGAATCAAGCGTTCATGAAAATGGCACACATATAGAATATATTGAATTCTACAAATAGTCCACAAATAGATAGATAAGACTCTTTTTACCAGTATACTTGCGTTCAATTATACAGACAAAATTATTTTATCGCTGAATATTATATAAAATGAATCCAGACTCTGTTTACTTTCAGTGTAAGATGTTTTTTTACTTCTGTTGGGATAACCTAACAGAATTTTAGCGGCTGAAGATAACAGCTTCTGCTTATGAACAAGCACTCGGGGCATCTCAAAGAGCAGAATTGGGAAATTTACTGTGAAAATGGTGAAAAAACAGTTTGGGGTAATCTTTTGGACTTTTCTATGAATATATTTTAGTCTAGGTAAAAACAGAAATAGTTACAACCAACCTCAAATTTTTAAAGTTTTGAGTTCTACTTTTCAAGCTATTAATCACCACTCTGGACTGTGACATGACAAAGAAATTGAACATGGAACAAACAAAAAATAGGGAAATACCATTTTTTTTGGGCCTCAACAATGTAAACATTGATCGTTATTTGAAACGTGTTTTTTCACCACTTTAATTTAAATCAAAGAAATTTATTCATTTTACTTAACGCTCCTATTGTCTTCGGGTCAATTTGACCCGATTTAAAGAATTAATTGAAAATGACAAGGATGGTTCCATACTATGCTCTTTGCAAGCAAAATTAATTATTACTATTTTAGTTAAATTATGTGATTATATATAAATTTTATTTATAAAATTTAGCAAAATAAAGCATCTGTGGTCTTCCCAGGTCAATTTGACCCGGCCACATTTAGTGGTGCACTGGGCCAGACTCATGCACTTTCCAGCACAATGAACATACACACAGACACACACACACACACACAAAAACACATTTTTCATGTCATGGCCGTGCAATGAAAAAATGTGGTTATAATGGCAGTCAATGGGGCCACAATATGCAAATGAGGTAAAGAAAAATTAAATCTTATGCTGCACAAAAACTAACAATGCATAAAAGCCCATGATGTTAGTAATCTATGACTATATAAGGCTGTGATAAAAGGTAAAAAATATTACAACATTAAAAAATAATCTTCTATTAAAAAGAAGTCATTTTGTTAGTTTTTTTTATGCAACTTAGTGACATCACTAAAATAATTAGTAATTTAAAAGGTCTGGATTTCTTTTTTAATCAGAACTTTTTTTTGATCAGAACTGAGGTTGATTAACAGATTTATGTTATAATGTTATGTTATGTTAAAATATTAAGCTGATATTTTTTTATATACATTACATTTTTTAAGCATTTTTAGCATGATTAGCAAAGATAGCACAAGGGCTACGTTCTTGAGTATGACTGGTCAGATGGTGGTGAATCATTTTCTATAGGAGTCTCCAGTGTCCAGCACTTGGTAAGAGTCAGATATTCATCTTAAGATAATGGGAATACATCTTGACAAGTACTTATAGATATGATAAAAATGGAAGTTGAATTAAAAATAATGTAATAATACACAGCCTTCCTAAGCCAAAGCTTTTCTGTTCTGTTTGGTCTATATATATGACCTGATCTCTTATTTATACCATTACTGAGGATGATCACCCTTTTTCTATTTTCCCTGCGCAATTCAATACTGATTCTTTAAGCTTCCCTGGTCCATTACCTCTCGCACCCTCAATGTATCATACAAATCAATAATACAGCCTCCACACTGAAGTTTGTGCCTGAGAGACTTAATTGAATGAAACTAAAGTCTCGAAATCATTCGCCATGCCAAATGCGTGACCTCGCCATTAGCCGCACTCTCGGCTGAGAAAAAGACATCCAGAGAAGAAAGGGTTAAATGCAGGGCAAGTTACTAGGCAACATATAATCTCCTTCACTTATCTGGCATGCATGTCATCATTCAAAGGGCTCCACATTCTCATTAGTAACATAATTGTTGGGAATGGAGACGGGACTATATTAATGCAAAAAGTGCATTGACTTTCACAGAGGGTCAAGCCAGCTGTGTAAAGACAGAGCAATCTTAGTGTGAAAACATTAGGACGACAATAATGGATTTTATCCAGCTGAGAAAGTGTGCATCATCTGTTTAAAAAATAAACTAAGTCATTTCAACTTCTATTAAATCTAAGATTTTTCTTTAAACATGAGTTCATTTATTATGCCCTTATCTGCTTTTTCTTTTATCCCTGAGTCCCAGCACAGACAGTATATTATGAATAAAAAATGGACAATTATGGAGAATTACTCTCTATTTATTTATTTTTTTTTTTTGTTAATATAAAGCCGTTTTTGAATCCCTCCTCCCAACATCTTTCCTGTGAGCGTTCAAAGAGCCCATACAGGCCTAATTTAACATTTCGGCAATTAATCTCTTTTTTTTTTATTGACCAAGAGTTAATTCATCAGGACTACATTTATTCTATGTGTGTGTTCTGAAGATACGGGGGAAAAAAAATGCTTAGCGTAGCACAATAATGGGTTGTCTTTAGAAAGAACTAGCTCTCCACACGCTATGGAGTAAACTTTCAACTCAAGAAGCTGGGCACTTAGCACTTTGTGCTTCATGCAGCTATTTATTATGTTTACATATGAAATGGGAATAATTGCCTTGTAGTCGCCTTAGAAGCATGTGTCCTTGGAGCTACTTTCAGCTGAACTATGGAGTTTGTTCGCCAGCTCACACTCACACTGCAATAAGAATACAAATTAATGCCTATAGGGAAACTGATGCAATTTCACCTCCAGGATTGTCAGTGAAATTAATGAAGTTTCAAAAATATCGGGTGCAATATGCAGTTTTGTGGACTGCTACAGTTTACTTTTGGGGCTGTTAGGAGTTTATGTTGCTTTTGAGTGGAGACGGCACAAGCAGCAACCGCAGAATTCCATTATGGAACGTCAGGTTATATGTCATGGGGCATAAACGACAAGGCCATTCATTTATTTAAGCTCACACAAAGAGTATTTTTAAATTTATCTAGCCTATTTCCTTTTGCAAGAACACACTTGAACACAAGAGTTGAAATAGGCGAAAACAAAAACTTGCTTACTTTCACAATTTCAGGCCTTGGAAAAAAAAAAAAAATAAAAAAAATAAAGCATTTCCAAATTAAAAGCGTGCTGTATTCAGTCGTCTGGGAGATCGCAAGTTCAGATCCTGACAATCTCACAGTCATGCATAGCCAGGAGCCAGGGGAGGAAAATTGGCTTCACTATCTGGGTAGGAGGGATAGTAAACTCTGTCTCCATTGTCAATCATGGTGACATTAGCTAAACGTGGGTCTCTTGAGGCTCATGTATGTGAAAAAAGGGCAGATTGTGCTTAAATCTAAGTGTCTTAAGTTTCTCTGTGATGTAGCCTGAGCAGCAGTTCGAAAAACAGATGCGGTTAGCCGGCTCCATGTGTCTCAGAGGATGCGTGTATTATTCTTAACCCTCCCTGGTTGGTAGCTGTCATAAGATAAGGGAGATTTGACTGGTGGGCAGAAACTGGCAGGTGGTCAAATTAAGGAGAAAACAGAGAAAAGGAATTCACACCATAGAATGAAGGTTTTACAAATGGTGGACCAGGGTTCATATCTGGAAGGCACCAATGCTACCTTTTCCATGACCCAAGACTGCTCGAGCTCAGCTATCTAAACCAAGTTGGCTCCCATGTCTGCAATCTTCAATAGTATAAAATAGAGAAGGGTTCCAACATTCCAGTCTTTCTTCTCCTCCAGCCCTGAGAGTCTTCCCAAACTGAATCGATGACGTTTGGCCAGGCTGAAGGAGATCAATGGTGATTACCCGGAGCCTGGAGCTCTTTGTAATTGCAAAGTGAGGAGAGATTGGCTGAATGCCACCGGGTCCAAGCCACTATTGGGTGGTTATTGTTATTTAGATGTGCTGACAGGTCTGCACTTCCCTGGCCTTTTATGTCACAGTTCCCGATTGTGTCGCCGCGCTGCCTCTCCTCCCTTCCCCCTAGTTAATTTTTTTTTTTTTTCTGAACAATACTGTCTGTCTAGCGAGTCCTATAAATCAGCACTTGTCTGGGCTACTTCTTTAATGCTTGTTACACACTGGAGCACTAGGCAGTAAATTCCCAAGCCAGACAAAGTGCACTGTAAGCTCAGAGAGAGAAGTACGTTCATCTCCAAGAAGGAAGAATGAGTTGAAGCCTTAAATCCGACAGTGTCACTTCGGAGCCAAGAAGACTGCTGTCCAAATCTGACGCCTTGCTTTGACAAGTCAGGAGCGAATGTTTAGCCAAAAGGAGTTTCCCACTAGCAAGCCTAACCTAGAATCATCCTTACATTTCCTCCTCAGGCTGTTTGAGGACAAAAACGTAACACGTGAAATGGTGTAAATTGATATAACCTGACCAATAATGAGCAAACATCTGCATTTAATGTAACCGTTTGACAGACCTATACTGTCTGACTCAGACAACAAACCCACACACAGATATTGATTTCCAAGAATTTTTTTTTCCACAGGAATTGCATTGTTACTCTTACGTTCGTCTCCTCTGTTTGTATGACTCACGTGTAGACCGTAAAGCCTCTCCAGTTAAACGTGAGCGCAAACAGACAAACAGTTCACACCAGTGGTTCAAAACATTATGTTAAACACCTGAAGGATAGAGATGTGTAGAAGTGTAGCTTGATGATGAGGTGAAATCACTATTTAAGGTCACACCAAATTAAATTTTAGACCTTTCCAAAAGAAAACTGTGGAAATACATCGGATTGAATCACTCAGTGATCAGTGGAGACTAGAATTGAGACTCGGTCTCTATTGTTCCCCACACTTATTAGAGTTGTAGCAAGCACAGTACTTGGAAAGACTTTGAAATTTTGTTCCACAAACAATACAAGGAGCGTCCATGTAAATCGAGACCGAGAACGAATCCTATTCTCAAATGTCATATGTCGTCGTGATAACCACTGACCTGAAATTTAATCTCAGGATAATTGTAGTACTAGCACCTTTTTTTTTTTCCACATATAAAAAATTCATCTGAGAAAACTCTATGCCGACAAGACAGACATTGTAAGAGCTAATTTGCTCTTCAGGATTTTACTGTGTAACTTGCTTGAGCAAATATGCAAATATAGGTCTAGAGATGTGATTAAAAAAACAGGTATCGTTCACACACACACACACACACATACACACACATATATATATATATATGTATGTATATATAATCATTCCATTTTGTCCTTCAAAAGGATTTGCTTTGGAAAAATAAAAAGTAATAATAAAAAAAAGAATCAGCGAGATAGATGCTAATGGCAAATCAATAGAGCTGAGCATCTGCAGAGCTAGCGATGCCATGTTCAGATTTGTGTTTACCAAGAGATGGGCCGGCTCACTGATGCATGCGTCGGCAGCTCTCAATGTCACAGGGAGCAGGCGTTTGCATGAGTCTGAATGAAAAAAGGCCATCGATTCAGCAGCACACCAACCCATGATGATTCTCTGCCAGAGTTCACATACACATTCCATTATCTTCGGTTCTGAGCATGACGATAATCAAAGTTAAAAAAAAAAAAAAAAAAAAAAGAAAGGGAATTGTTTTGAATGGTACAAATGGCAGTGTTGCTTATTGCTGCCACTGGGACTTCGACAAGGTCAGAGTATAATCTTGCTGTCATCTCAGCTGGAAAATAATACGCTGCTGAACTTTCAGCATTAAGCAAATTTCTGGTCTCGGGAGGTAACGACTCTTACTCATTATCTGGATGACTCACAGTTTATTGGTGAAGTCGCTGACCCTCAAAGAATCAATAAGACATAGGTAGTAATATGATTCTTAGCACATCATCAGCTTTTTTCTTGATTTTTACTTCTTACTGGCTGAAGTCTGGCCACACGGGTGAAGGTCAACGAGAAGAACGGTTCAGAATGTTAACATATTTTACATATTAAGGATAAATAAAAAAGGGTGCCGTCGTAAGGCGAGTATCAGAACGCTCATTCGTTCATCCTTTGTAGCATGATGGCTAAGGTTTTGCAAAGGATATATATATATAAAAAATAGACTGACATACAGGGATGAAACAGACCTGTTATGGCACAGGATCAAACCAGTCTCACCAGCAGTTACTGACTGCCTGCTCAGGGTTGTGGTGGTTTACATTAAGCATCAAGTTTGTTTGTATTAGTTAGAAAATATCTCAGAGATATACAAATATAAATAATGTTGATTCCCATCTCTGCATTGTGTGCATGGAATTTGCATGTTCTAGCCTCTGGGTTCTCCAGGTTCCTCTCCAGTCCAAAGACAAGCATTTGTAGGTTGAAGTATCTAAATTGTCTGTATTGTGTGGTTCATACCCCATTCAGGGTGTCCCACACCCTTGTGCCCCAAAGTGTCTCTGGGATAGACTCCAGGTTCACCTTGACCCTGTGTAGGATAAGTGGTACAGAAGATGAATGGATGGCTCTACAGTACATTCTTGGATTATATCCAAAGCCATTATTGTGATTATTTTTTGCCAGATTACTCAAATCAATTTTTTTTGTACTGATAATTCTGTGTCCTGAAGCACGCACTCGGAAGGCGGAACATGTGTGTAAAATCGATGTGTTATTTATTTTAGCGGAGAATCCAGGAATCATGGGGTCATGAAACAGAGCAGGGGCAGGATACAGGCAGAAAAGGTAATTAAAGGTATTTCCATTATCATGGATCATCCATCATCAAGCAGTAATGCAGGCATGGGGCTAAAATGGAAGTGAACAGGAAACAAAGGACAGGGAATGACTGAACGGAAAACCTGTTAGAATGATGTCATAATGAACGAGACTTTGTAAAGGAATATGATGACGAAAAAGTTTTTTCCCAGTGTTACTTGTAACTACTCATCCATTTAAGGCCACACCCACCTTGGTTTACATCCAAATGCACATTTAAACTCTACCTCCAAATTTAATTGTAGTATTTTTTAATTTTATTATCTTTTATTTCCTGTAAGATTTATTGTATTGCATGACTAACTCTGTAGATACTGCTGGATTCTTTGAAATTTCCCACTGGGATGAATAAAGTATCTATCTATCTATCTATCTATCTATCTATCTATCTAAATTCTGTACAGAGGCATAATTGTTTTTCCATGAACAAAATGATGTCATAATATTCTAGTACACATCACACAATAAAAATAAAAAAACTTCTGCCATTCTGTACAACTCTGTATCTTTATATCTCGGTCGGTTTTTGGCCTGTATGACCAAAAGGATTCTCTCTTTTTCTTTCCGAGGGTGGCTAAATTTCTGCATGCAGCAGCATCAATAACAGGAGCATGAAGATTGAAGGTTTTGTTCCTTACCTTGCAGACCTCCCACTCCCCTCAGGGGCCAATTGTGGTGCATTTCCTTTGATTTTCTTCAAGATGAACAACAGACGACGAGGAAAATGAGGGAATTTGCCTCGGAGCACCAGAAGGCGTTATTACACTCCTACAGGGGGTCATTAGTAACAGCTGTTTCAGTAGGAGCATAGCCAAATCACTAAATCACTTGACTGTAGGAAAGTCACAAAGATTCTACATAAACTAATCCCATCAAACAAGTTTGAAAATTCTCAAACATAATCAATATTAACCTAAAAGTTGGTTCCGCACCAAATTTCTAGCGAGTAAGGTTATTTTACAAAACCATTCAAAAGGAATTTCATTAGCAGGTGAATTTGTGTGAATTGATCTGAATGGAACCCGGTTGGCATAGAAGCAAACTTTTCTTTTCTTTCTTTTATACTTTGTGGTTCAAACTGTTCAACCTATTCCCTTACTCCATGAAAAAAAGAAGAGGTAGAAAGTAGGCTGCATTAATGCTGGGGTGTATGTTGGCCATATTTTTTAATGCACGGCTGAAAATCAGCTTTCTTCACAGGTGATTTGAGGTTAAGCCCTGCTGAGCCCACCACAGCAATCTTCATGAAATAACTACAAAGCAGCTGCTGGCTAGATAAGGAACCCTATAAAAAAGCAAGTGGGAACCGATTCGACCTCCGAGCTGCTTCTCTTTCCCTGCCTGTTACTAATCTTAAAAAGAAGCAAACCTGGAATTATTAATATCCTCGCACGGTAATCTCTCCGGCGAGGTGCAATTAATCATAGGGTTACAGCCTGGGCATGGCTGATTTCTGGCAGTGTGATTCAAAACAGAGGTACGCAAGAGCCGGGGTGATGTGTATCTTCCTTTCATACCTACCAAGACCTTCGTAGAATCTGAGTAATGCTCAATTACGCACAGCAGCCAAAGGCGCAGATCCGTTTGACATTAAATTATGATTAATTGTAGAGTCCTAGGAAAAGTGAACACATAAAAAAATGTCAGGGGAAACATTTAATTACGATTCTCACACTGCTTTAAGAACGTTTTAAGCTTGCCAGGGTTAAGCCAGGAATATGCGGCTTAAAATCGCTTGCGACCGGATAGCAAAAAAAAAAAAAAAGCTTAGCGGATTTATACTCTGTGGAATTTCTTTTCATGTCCCTGTCGCCATTCTAGAGCTCTTCTCTCAAGGGTAGCTTGTTCACATGAAGCTTTGGGTGTGCATGCATAGAGCAACACACACACACACACTCAATCACACAGCTTTCCAGTCAAGCTTTCCAGCCACTCATCCCAATCTGTCCCATGCATTGTGACACAAATAGATTTAGACGAGGAGGTAAACAGTTCCTGTGTATACCCAAGAATATACATTGGCGCGCTAATTGCGACTGATAAAGTGAGATGGTAGACGCTAACAGGAGCCATGCTATCAGGAGTTCGCCATCAACTATTTACTGTTCAACTGCTAACAGCTGATATCTCACTGGGCTCCCTTGGCACATCACTATCAGCTATGCTACGTTTGGAGCAATTATCAGCAATCCAGGCACATTTGTTGAAAAAAAAAAGAGCCTCTGGAGTACCTTTGGAAATTTCAACTAAATAGAGCCTGAACAATAGGGAAGTAACATGCTTTTCAAAGTCAAGCAATAAAACATACATGGCTTTTAATCTCGTTCCAGAGAGAACGAACATAGCAGCGTCCATTCAAGACAGAACTCGCGTCAATACTAAAGCGACGTTTTCTCACCAGCCTTGAGATGTACAAATAGTTACAGAACAATACTGTCCTGCAAACGGAACACGGTGCTGGTGAATTGTTCATTCATTTTGTTTAACAGCCCAGCTCTGACGGTAGGGATTGCTTTAAACTCGGTGGCTCGGTTGGTTAGCACGCTCGCCTCACACACTGCAAAAAAATGACTTACTTGCTAAGAATTTTTGTCTTGATTTCAGTAGAAATATCTAAAAATTCTTAAATCAAGATGCGTTTTCTTGATGAGCGAAA
>JAOTRN010000001.1:14616010-14633117 GCA_028566695.1 Bagroides melapterus
TGATTTAAGAATTTTTAGATATTTCTACTGAAATCAAGACAAAAATTCTTAGTAAGTAAGTCATTTTTTGCAGTGCAAACCATAAACCATCACCAAGATCTGATTTGTCTGATGTTTATTCTTAACTAAAGCATGATTGTAGATGATTCTATGCATTGTGCTGCTGCCATACGATTGGCTGATTGGGTAACATGCGCTCACGCACGCACGCACGTGGTACCGAATATCGCACTTATCCTACAAACTACTACATACTGAACTCATCCCTTGGAGCTAACCTGTTTCAGCAGTCGGCTGCATGAAGGATTGTTAACTATGCATTGATCACCTAGATTAACTGAACGAGAAAAGAGAATGAAGGGGGTAGTAAGAGAGAGAGAGAGAGATAGAGAGAGAGATAAAAAAGAACAGATACTCCCCGAGCGCATGGTCCTCATGTGGTTACCATGGAAACCGTCTTCTTGGACCGGGAGAGCTGAGCGTTTTCATATGAATACATCAGAAACGCTAGTGGGCTAAAAATGCCAAATTACAGGGTGCATCGTAATCCAGTGCTTATTGTTTTCTTCCCATAATTGCATTGTTTCAAGTCCCTTTTTTTGGCACTGGTAGACTTTGCCGCCGCTGCATGTAAAGCTGAGATAATTTTATTCACGGCGTCGAGCTCCTGCAAGGTCCTGGCTGAGACAACACTGGTGTTGTCAGCTGCAATAGATCCATCAAGACCATTGTTTTTTTTTTTCCATTTCACCCACACGTAACCCTGTTCACTCTATACTTTGTATGAGGTCACAAGGTTGCATGTAGAGTTTCAAGGGTTTTTTTTTGTTGTTGTTGTTGTTGTTTTATTTATTCCAATACAGTGATGAAAAGACTTCGAACCGTCAAATTAGAAAGGTTGATAATTATCTAAAATTACTGTTTCAGTTTACACAAAGAGAGCTGCCTTGTCATATTTTTAACTCAGTAGGACGTCCATTAGTCCCCGTCGTCCCGCCCCACCCCCGACCCCCTTTTTTTTTTTTTCCATTTTCATTATTTTAGGACACATTAATGGAATTACGAATCACGGCTCCCACTATTTCTCATGCAAAATAATGAAGCCGTGTCCGAGGATCAAATTAATTTAATTGGGCGTTAGTCTCCAACCTAGTGGAATTAGAATAGCTTGTGATTGCTATTCAGACCTCCGAGTTAAAATATGCAGGCTTAGGTGCTGAATAGCATTTCAGTAGTTTAAAAGTGGATAAAATGGCACTCTCTTCTCTTCGTTTCGGGATGGTAGATAAACACCAAAATATCATTTGTCAAAACAGTGTATAAAAGTGACACCTCCTGGGAACACTTCATTTGGATTCTGTTGTTAGAAATAGCCTTGGCAATTATTTGCAGTCAAATATCTGTAGGTAGGAGGAGGTAACCATTTGTTTTCTATGGAAGAACCAAGCCCTTAAATGAGAGTTTCGTATAATTGCAAAATTCGCCGCACGATTTCCCCAGAGGCTGGCATTTATTTCACCTAAAGTAAGCGAGCTGCCAGAGGCTTTGCGGGCGAAACAATTACCATCGCCCAGCAAACCCCAATAATACAGCAAGAGCACAGTAAAATCACCAGGTGTTAAATTAGCATCTACTCAGTTCTGATGATCCTGTTCCACCTGGAGTTGTACACGCATGAAATTTCCGTCACGGTTTTACACTGAACCGAGAACAACTTTTGTCTTCTCTCTGATATCATTCGTAAAGATGGGATTAAAAAGGTACCGAAGTGGTGCACTTCCTTCCCATTAACCCGTTTTATTTGCCCTCCCAGCCTCTTCGCGTTCGTACCGTGCTCGCGCTCGACGCCTTTGATCTTTTTCGACTGCGCTCTGCTCCGTGTTCTGAGAGGTGAGCTGACTGTAATGGCGTCCGGTCGGGATGAAACTGCAAAGAGATGGGAGGGGTTTCTTGTGGCATCCTGCTGTGGCACCCACTGCGTGCCTCGACACGTTTCAGGATTGCGGGATATGTTGCGAGAAGGTTTCCGGTGAGAACGAGCGGCTTTGTTCTCGCAAGAATGAGCATGCCTGTGTCGTCCTCTTAAACGTCTGAGAGCATTCAGTGGGTTTGAGGTATTCAAGGGGGAAAAAGGAAAACAATTTTTTTTTTTTTTTACCTGCTCGATTATCACACTTCTGTGACTGTGAGGGAATTTCCAGGTCTGGATTAGACTGGGAGAGTTTACTGATTTTGTTTTAGCCTGCATAACGTGACTCTTTAGCGGAATTACGCTCGATTAAAAGCCACCGACAGTAAGGGACAGCTACAAATACGTTAGTAACAAAACCGAACTGTAACCAAAAAGCTACTATTTATTTTTAGATTAGATTAGATTCAACTTTTCAACTATTATCATTAAGCAGAGTACAGGTACAGAGTTAACGAAATGCAGTTAGCATCTAACCAGAAGTGCAAGAATATAGTGAATATTTACAGATATATGAATATATGCAGCTTAACTGCAGCATAGAAAGTCTATTTTGGAAGCATGATGCTGTTTAAGCGAATATGTGGGCGGGGAAAAAAATAGTTTACTTAAATTTTCACAGGATATTCGTTATTTAAACCGGCAAACCGAACACAGCGCTTAGTCGCACGTAGCACGTAGTCTGTCTTTAAAACCAAATTTTTGTTAACAATCCCATTCCATACAGACTTTGCTGTGAAGAGACTTAACCCATGTAGAGATCTCCTGCTGTGATATAAGATAAGTGTGTTAAGTTTAAAGAGGGTGAGAGGCACACCCCAGCGCCTCCAACACTATAAAGATCGCCTTCATGCATTCCGTCGGCTTACACTGGTATGTGTGTTCAGTCAACGGCTCTCGCCTTCCTTAAAATCCCTTCCCACATTCCACATACTTTACCCACCTCAGATCAACAAACGTACAAAGGCCTTCAGTTTTCTGACAACTCCACAGGAAATTTTTCACTCGTTTACTCGTATACATACTCGCAAAGTCACGTTACAACACGTACACGTGTATAATCACGTGATTCATATAGGAATATAATATCTTTATGAACATGATGCGGTCATTCATTTATATCTTCATTTTTTTCACAAAACAGTTTGTTTTTTATTCTTTTGATTATTTATTTATTTTCAGATGTTTAAAAAAGGTTTTATTTCCACATCAGTTTTTTTTTTCACATATGGGTTAAAATAAAATGGTTGAATTTCTCTCACAGGAACGATGCCAGCATGCTCTGAAGTCTTTAATTCGTTCTGTAGCACTTTTTTATTTTTTTTACTCAGCCGTGTCTGCCTATTGGTTTTGTTCTGATCTTTTTGTGAACCTTTAACGTCCACGGTGAAGTCCAGCTTGTCTAAAATACGCTGCAGCTGGATTTTTGTTTCTCGAAATGTCGAACCTGAGTTACGATGCTTTAGGAGGTTCCTGAGTAAGGAGTCAAGGGAGAAATACTGGAAACACACACACACACACGCATGCACACACACATGCACGCACATGCATGCACATACATATACACACACACACATGCGCGCACACACACACACACACACACAGACACAGACACACATATGCACATGCACACGCATGCACACACACACACACACATGCACATACACACAAATACGCATGCACATACACACAAATACGCATGCACGTGCAAACATACGCATGCACATACACACCCATGAGCACACACACAGGCACACGTGCACACGCATGCACACACACACACACACACACACGCACATACACACACATGCACACACACATACAGACACGCACATACACATGCACACACAAGTATATGTGTGTGCATGTGTATGTGCACCGCACGCACACACACACACACACACACACACACACAGAAGCTCCTACTTTTCTCCTCTTTGAATGCTGACTATGTTTCATACATAGACTCAGAGCTTGGTGGATATAAAACGGAGGAATATTTGAATGCACTTCATTCTCTCTCTCTCTCTCTCTCTCTCTCTCTTTCTCTCTGGCTTCAGGGCAATCAAGTGCTGGAAAAAGACTCCTGAGCACCCAGACGAGTGTGAGAAAGTGTGTTTGTGTGTGCCATGTAAAAGCATTGGCATGTATTCTTCTCGCTCTTTTTTTTTTTTCCTCCCCAGCCTTATTTTGATTTATTCATTCTGGTTATTTTAAACAAGCTGTGAGCCAAGAGGTCCTTCAGAGCAGTGCATATTGATCTCATCAGTCTTTGATTCAAGCTCTCTCTCTCTCTCTCTCTCTTTCTCTCTTCCTTGCTCTACCATCCTCACGGTATCGACAGCTGTGCTCTTTTCTCCACGCATCATTCCTGCTCGGTCTCAAGACCGAACAACTTTTGCGCATCATAACAGACAAGATTGAACAAACATATCCTTTATTTTCGTATTTCATTTCAAGCTCTGCTTCCTCATTGACTGACCGCTAGTTTTGGGTTTCAGCGAGTACGACATAATCAAACGAGTTTGCCACTAGGCCATCGATTCATGCCAGACTAATCACAGCTTTGGTTGATAAATTATTCAGTTCATTTGTACGCTACGCCTGCCATTTTTCCCTGCTCCAGCCTTCATCATCACAAAGGCTTGAAATCTCTCTCATCAGGCTGAGTGCAGGAAAGAAACGGTGGATGTTTAGTACTTAGTGCTTATTGAGTTCCCTGCTACAGAACAGGATCCCCAGGGCCTTTAGTGCATACTGAGTGTTGTCAAAAACGCAAACCTGAGTTGTTCTTTATATAAAAGGACAGGAAGGGAGACTACCTGATTTAATTTCCTTTTTTTGGGGGGATTTTTTTTTTTCCCATAACTTTATTCCACCAGACATCAAGTGAACATCGTCATTCGGTTTTCTTTCATTTCGAACCGATCAGAGCCACGCGTTTTCCCCCCAATTCTTCCTGAAACGAAGAGCGTAAAGCGGTGACAGCCAACGAATTAACGGAGGTGTGTTGACGAAAAAAAAAAAAGAAGCGATTTAAAAAGTCATTTCCTATTTACTTTATTTAGCATTTGATTTGAATCATTTTCAATGGAACTGTCATAACAATATTTTACGTCTTACTTCCTGTATTTCTTATTTGGTTGACGGTAGATCGTGCTTCAAATAATTAAATGAAGCTACCGCTTTTACTGCTGTCTGGCCCGTACGTCATATTTATCCGTTTAGTCATACTGGTTTTATTTTCAATACTTCCCCACCTTCCTTTAAAACGAATTCCTGCCTACGCCACTGTGAATAAACAATGTACCTACGTAAGCACTCCATGCTCCTGTTTGTTTGTCTTTCCGCATGGAGACCCGCCGGGCCACGCATCACCGATTAAAATCAGCAAGACCAGCATGTCTTATCAAAACATCGGCTCATACCTTAACATCAGCTTTCCAGTGGAGATCTAAACTCGGCCTGTGGTTGCAAAGGCTTACTTATTGACATGGCTGCTTAAAATGATAATAATGAGGTTAAACTCTTTGCTATTATGTGCCTGTAAAACATATTTCTAAAGCAGGTTAACACTCGTAACCATCCTAAAGTTTTACCAAAATGTTTTTATTTTTTGTTAGTTTTTCTTTCTTTCTTTCATTTAGCATGTACAGTTAAATTTTCACTTCCGTAAATGAAAGATTTATTCACTATAAAAGGCATTTTGCAGCTTTTTTTTTGTGAAATCCACATTATTTCAGGCAGTTACTGAGAGACATTTATTATTTACGAACGCACGCAACATCAAACGCTCCGTCAAAAGTCCTGAATTTATTTAACTCTCATTTCAGTTTATAAACCTGTGTTCATCCTTTCAATCTCGATGACTCTAATACAGTAAATACATTATTTTATATCTAGGACCCAAACAGCTTTACGCACACAAAGCAAGCGTTTTTTTTTTTCTTGATTTTGATCAGAAGATGTTGACTCGGCTCAATATTTTCATCCTAACTTCATATTCCTGCGCTTTTTAACATAAAAAAATTCTAAAATATTTCTATAATAACAGCTTACTTTTTTCAGAGGACGCAGTGGAGTAGTGTGGGTCTACCGATCGGATGGTTGTGAGTTCGAAACCCCGCTCCACCATGCTACCCCCGTTGGGCCCCTGATCAAGGCCCTTAACCTTGATTTGCTCAGTTGTTAAAAAAAATTGAGATAAGAATGTAAGTCTCTCTGGATAAGGTCATCTGCTAAATGTTTAAAAAAAAAATTGCTGTGCGTAATTATAAAGACGGTGGAATTTTCTGTGAGGAGATTTCGTATTATGTACTTCATATTTCTGGAACGAGTCTATAGTGTCAGCACTTTGTTACAGCCAGGTAAAGCTTTAACTCTGATAGAAGGAAGTCTTCAGGATGAAGGGCTTTGTACTTTTCTCAATAACATAAAAAGCTGACATGACAAACCCAGAGAGAGAGAGAGAGAGAGAGAGAGAGAGAGAGAATGACATGGAAGAAGGAAGGACAAAAAAATAAATAAAATTTATATATATTTAAATATCTATGTTGTTGAGAAGCATGTAACATTAATATAGACACCCAGAGGATTATATATATATGTACGAGTCTGGGTTTGGCGGTTGCCAGGAAAACGTTACCTGTCTGACTGCATTGTGCCAAGTGTAAAGTTTGGTGGAGGGGGGGATTATGGTGTGGGGTTGTTTTTCAGGAGGTGGGCTTGGCCCCTTAAGCCTGATTTATACTTCTGCATAGGACATACACTGTATCCTACACAATGATGCAACCCCCTGTGCTGTACCCCACGGCGTGACTTGTGCGTGCCTCCCGAAAAATGTAACTACGTGTCAAGTCGACGTAGAGAGCAAGGCCTGTGATTGGTCGGTGTGGTACCTTTGTGTTGTGTGTGTGTATAGGCTAGCTAGGCTAGGTTTAGCTATGTCAAAATTACCAATGCTATGTTTTTAGTAAAAAGCATGTTGATTTTTGCAACGATCGTGCTCCCGTTAAACCAAAAACATGTATGTATGTGTAACAGGTTGTACCAATGTTGTGTAATAGCTGTAGACTGTAATTATATATGGCTTGCATATAATAAAAATGTATCAACATAGCGTATCAACAGCGGCGGTGAAACTTAACACTGGGGAACATAAAAAGCCCATTAGCACCTAGCGTTTCGGCGTTGTACTTGCAGAGCGACGCAGACAGATACGCAAAACTATAAATTGTTATGACTCCGTAAGCTAAGTGCGTATCATACGACGTAGCAAACAGTGTATGTCCTACACAGAAGTATAAATCAGGATTTATTTCCAGTGAAAGGAACTCTGAATGCTTCAGCGTACCAAGACATTTTGGGCACCTTCCTCTTCCAACATGACTGTACACCAGTGCACAAATCAAGGGCCATAAAGACATGGATGATAGAGTCTGGTGTGGATGAACTTGACTATCCTGCACAGAGTCCTGACCTCAACCCGATAGAACACCTTTGGGATGAATTAGAGCAGAGACCGAGAGCCAGGCCTTCTCGTCCTACATCATTGTGTGACCTCACAAATGCGCTTCTGGAAGAATGGTCAAAAATTTCCATAAACACACTCCTACACCTTGTGGACAGCCTTCCCAGAAGAGTTGAAGCTGTTCTAGCTGCAAAGGGTGGACCGACGTCATATTGAACCCTATGGATTAGGAATGGGATGTCACGTAAGTTCATATGCAAGTCAATGCAGGTGATATAGTGTATATTTACATCACTCTGGGAGTCAATATTAATGTTACATTCTTCTCAACAACATACAACCTTCCACAAAGTAGCATTGGGAATAAAATGTTCAAACTGCAAGTTCGTCTGAGTCGGGTGCTTGTTCCTCTTAAAATTTGTGGCTTCGTTGATTTTGTTTTTATATAAAAGTTCATATTTCACTAACTGTGAACGAATTCAGACGCCATGGCATGTAAACAAATTAGAATTCATCTGACATTTTTTTTTCACTCGGCTTCAAAACACCCTCTTTATTTTTAATGTATCTAATACTCAAAGGCATCATCATGCCTTAAAGTGAAAAAAAAAAACCATTTGGTCTAAATATTCTACACATAAGTGTGTGTTGAATAAAAGGCCGATTTACCAAACTCCCACACAGAGGTGCAGTAAATTCATTCAAATTACTAAGCTTCCTGTGCGGAGCAGCAGTTATGCTGACATTTTCTCACTGAAATTACACACATTTAAGGTTTTGGTAAGTGTGGCCAGAAATATAGAAAACACTTTTGCTTTGTAAGAATGGTAATGAGCATATTTTTCAAGCTGTTGTAAGAAACGTTTATCTTCAAATGATCCTTCAGCCATTTTATTTCAGGGGATCGGTAGACGTGGATGAGTGGTACGCTTTGGTATACGTCATGTTTAAATCTTGTAGAAATCTTTTGTCAGGACCTCCCACGTTTAAGCTCCGCTATATCGTATGACTCTCTAACCCTGCTGGTGTTTTGAGGCTTAACTGATTACTTCATGAAACTTCGTCATGTTATTAGCGAGCTAGTAAAATGGACAGAGAATAATACTTCAGGAAAAATCTTGGGAATATTTATTTTTCCAGTCATCCATTTTCTGTATCGCTTATCCTACATGGTGTCACATGGAACCTGGAGTCTATCCCAGGGGACTCAGAGCACAAGGCAGGAGACACCTTGGGCTGAGTGCCAGCCTACTGCAGGGCGCGATCGCACATACGATCATACACCCATTCACACACTAGAGACAGTTCAGAGCTGGGGATTAAACAGGGGGCTGGGGAGGAAACAGGAACTTTACCGATAGATCAAAAAAGTTACGATAGACCTGTAACTAAAGAACCTTAACAGTTCTGCTTACATCATCAATCAGCATTTCCATGCTTATTATCTAAATAACTGGAAGCTGGAACTCATTGATTATCTTTCCAGGCCACATTGTCTTACAGTTGTCATATTCTTTCTTTCAACAAACTGCAATTCCTATTTCATTTCATTTCCTTTTCTACTTTGCATTCCGCAACTTCTAACACCGTATTTCTAGCCACCCGGTGAGTTTTACATCACCTTTCTTTTTGGCATCCAGATAAGTTTCTTAGTAGTGCTTAGACTTAAATCAAAAAAAAAAAAATTCTGACACTGCCAGAACTATCTCACATAGTTCTAAGGTTACAGTGGCTTTGAGTCGGCCGCAGGCGATGTCACGTTGTGCGTCTTCCATCATCGTGCCAATCTCAATTCATGACCGAAGGATTCTCTTACAATGCAGTTTTTGGACAGTGACAGCAAAATTGGGCTGAAAATGGACTAGTAAGAGTAAGCTATAAATATGGGTACCCGCTACCTTGAGGCATCTTTACCGTAGAATGACATAAATATAATAATAATAATAATAATAATAATAATAATAATAATAATAATGATGATGATGATGATGATGTAATCTTGGAATTTTGGAGCAGTCAGTTGTACACTATTTAAAGTTTAAAAGCTTTTTTTTTTAGTTTTTGTTCAATTACAAGTAATACCCTTCTAAAGTTTTTTCCCCAATCACAGGGAGTTCTCAGTTGAAGCTAAGAACACTTAATTATCCGGTGTGTCTTTAAATAACCCGTGAAGAACCCGTTGTTCTAAGAGCGTACGGAGTAAATTCAGCCCCTAGGACAAAAAAAAACAGATTTATCAAAATCCATCATATCAAGTTACACACATGGTCCCGTTTCCATGGGGGGACTTAATCATCAACTTTTTTATTATGAAGTTTAAAAAGTGCCATTAACTTACCATCATATCAATACTTCCTGCCATTTTTTATTTTTTTTTTTTTGTTTCAAAAGAGGTTTCCTGTGGTGGAGGTTTATCCCTGCAATGCTGCTAGAGTATATTCCTGATGGGATATACCTCATACTTGAAAATATTCATCAACATTTTCTTTCCAAGAAGTGTTTATTTCCAAAAGGTGCTTGATTTATTCAGATACATTCAGAACCACATCTAATCTAATAGCCCTATTTCCAGGTGCTTGGAAAGTCTACATGTGTACGATTATGTAGCGTGTAAATGGATCCCTGAATGACCATCCAACATCCTGCTGCACTTTTCCAATGATTTACCCAATGCCAGTGTTCAGGTTCTGTTTCCAATTTTATTTTAGCTTCTTACAATTACCATACAGATTATTTGCAATAATATAATAGATGGCTAAGGCTTAGTGTAAAGACCTGGGCAAAATAAAGGAGGATACTAATATATTCTCATCCACACTTACTACAACACCCAGATTTTGAGTACAGCCTTCATTTGTAAAAGTCTCCCTTATCTGTTAGGTTTAGGATTAAAATATATTATCTTGAGACAAATCACTGACTGTTTATAATCCTTTCTACAGTATGTATTAGTCCTATAGAAAAGGCTTCATTTGTATTTTAATGTGGGATTATCTGAAACAGAAGGGTAACCCTGCTTATATTGTGGTAGATGTAGCAGTAGCTTGTAAGATTCGACTCTCGCTTGTTGGCGTCTTTTTCTGGGGCACTTGGGACATAGCCTTTATAGACTTAAAGAGGTAGTCACAAGTTTCCCTTTCTATTTATCACCATCACAAAGGTCATGGCCATCAAATCAGTGCCTTTTTTTGCCATTTCAAAAGAAATAGCATGCAGTTACACGATGATTAAAGCTAGCGCTATGTCAGAGGGTTCAAAGCCGCAAGATCGCTCGTCAAGGGAAACGGAGGTCGGCCGAAACACGAGTCTACGACTCAAGCACATACGTGATCTCCCTGACTAAGCAAGCTGATCTTAATACATTAAGGGAACATTACAGGAAGCAAGAACATTTTGTAGTATAAAAGATTAATCAGGTTGTTGTTGTTACTTTAGAATTGGTATTGGTATATTGTGAGACCGTTGATCCCACGAGACTTCTATTTCAAGTGTTGGCGTAAAGACGGCTAGCTGCTATCTGGCAGCTACCTGCAGTGTCGCTAAACCTGAAAAGTTATAGGTTTTTAGATTATATATGTTGCTGTGTTCATTTGTAGCTTTCTCCTGCTCCATAGGAACTTCCTAATTAACTAGTTAAGCATTCCTAAAGGGATATTTATTGGCACCAGCAGTGAGGTATAATTGATCTTTATCTTTAACCCGGACCTCCTAATCTTTTACAGTAGTGGAGATGAATTGATCTGTACTATAGATTGCATACCTTGGGAACACCCAGTCAGCCCCACCACTGCTTTCCTTTTTTGTGCAATTACGAGCCATGAAAATTCGACTTATTTGTGTTTTTTTTTTTGCTTCTTTGAAATGTGTTGAACTGGTGCTAATATTCTCTTTTGTAAAATACTGTACATCTCCGTGTTTACACACCTCTCTCCTATACACACATCAAGGAGTCTATAAATTTGAATTTCACTACACTATTTCCTGCCTGGTGATGTCTAAGTTCTAGATGTTTGCATTTCCACAAAGTCTAAGGTTCTTAAGGATTTCTTCTTTTTTTTTTTTTTTTTTTTAATTTAGTTCGGGTCCAGGGTTATTGCTGAGTCATTCATGTCTTCAAGGAATTCTGGCTACTTGATTTATAGCATTATAGTATTACTTTTCCTTTAGCACCATAGTTTCTCTAAGCCTGGCTTTCCTATTCATCTATCAGTTAAATAATATCCTGGCTCATCCTAGAACATCTTGTATTGTTGTTTTCTTGATCGTCTTGAGATTGATGTTGTTCTACTGAAGTCCTCGTCTGAACTAGCCTGAAAGTTGTGGTGTTTTGCGCAGCAATGACAGAGGCTTACAAATCCCAAACACGTTTAATCTAAGCATGTACCAGTCTTAATCACACACTATTCCTATCGCTAGGAAAAAAAAAAAAAAATCCGATAACTTCCATATGTCATACAATTTAGGTATGTTAGCTGCCTCAGCGTGAAATATCGATCTGTTTATGCGCTCTAGCTTGAAGCAGCATCAAGACACCCAGACATCACATAGACTTTTCAATGATGCTTAGATTCAATCCAGGTAAAGGAATAACGCTGTATTCAGGCATGTATTATTTTCTAACGCTCGTTCCTGCAATTTGGAGTTTAGTCACAAACAAGGTCTGTTTAAGCTGTGATAAATCATGACAAATTATAGACACACTAAAGTATTAATTTGCTTACAACCTTGTGATTTTAGTAGCTCGCTTGAGTAGCTTGAGTATCCACTGAGAGGAAAACACACCACAAGAGAGGCCCTTGTACAGTCATGCAAACAGTTTGTAAATGTATATAGTGGAGTAACACTACAAATGTACAAATTGTTCTGACGGCTAATTAACAGATTCTGCAGATGAACTTTATTTTTTTTATCTCTAACTCAAGTACACTACGTTTCAAAAGTTTGGACACGTGCATATAGAAAGTCTTAATGTTTCTCCACTAGTTTGAAGTGAACGCATACGGAACATATGCAGCGAGTAAACATAGTTCAACAAATCAGAAGCATTTTCTATTTTAGATTCTAAACTGTATTCCTGATGAAGTCTTTGCATGTTGTTGCCAAGATGCTTTTCTTAAATATTCAGAATAAGCTAAAATAAAAGAAAACATTATATATATATATATATAAAACCTAATTTGGCCAAGCATTTGGCTGGAGCTCTATATTAGCATATTATAAAAGTTCTTTTATTGGCTTTTTATTTCCCAATGCTCCAAACTAGACTATTCATTCTACGTGGTTCATCTTTCAGAATTCATAGGTAAGTGAAATAAAAAAAAAATAATATGACACTGACACAAGTGGAACAAGATTATATATTATATATTATATATTATAAAGCCAACTAACTAAATAAACAATTATATGAAACAAAACAGATGAGTATATAATACACACTGAAGCACAGCTGAAGAGATTGGAAATGTATATAGAGCTGTATACAATCTTCTGTGCTCCTAAAACGAATTATCTTGCTAGTTAGCTTACTTTTGAGTATGCTACTGTAGCATTGCTGTACGTGTAGCCAAATTGCCAATTCCAACTACATTTATTGAAACTGATTTAATGAAATTAATATGAATAACTTTTAAATGGTGGTTTTAATGGTTCAGCAAAAACAACAACAACAACAAAAAAAAACAACGTAAACACTTAAAACAGAGTGACAAACAGGATTACCCAGTTAGCACTGAGTTCACTCCCAATGCTGTGGTAATCTATTTGAGGTCAGTGTTTTTTTGAGCTGAAATGTCCATAAGCAGTGAGCCTAAACCACATAGGTCACCAAAGAGCAATGAAGTCTTTGGAAGTCAAGCCAATTTATTGCGCTAGCTTCATCCCCAGAGCAAGACTGAGCTAATTGTGTTTTTCTGAAGCAAATCTTTAAGAGTGCGTAGCACAGCTGGAGCAAGACCCCGGTTTCAGGGATCGCAACTGTCTTCCTTGAGCCACCCAGAGGCAATATAAATTACAATTTATATATGGCAGACAAGAGGGCACTTGTACAGTCTGAGGGCAAAAGGGCAGGACATCAAACCTCAATGGTGTGTATACGTGCCCGGTGATTTCTTTCATGTTGTACAACCTCCACGACATATCGGTCTTATTAAAGACGTGGAATTAATGGCTGAAGAATCTGCTTTAAATAAAAATGGCACACGTAAATGGCAGCTCCAGCAGCATTTCTGAGTTCTTTGTTTATTTGTTTATATATATATATAGCCAAATTAATTTTAAGATTTAAAGTTTTATTTTTAATGCAGGTTGAATTAGACAGTTCCAGTAACGGCTGCCGTTTTTCTGCTGATATTCAGATGTCAAAAGTGACCACAGATCACCTACACCTTTTTATACATTTATTCTCAATTTCTTCTTTATCCAGGTCAGGGTGATGGTAGGACCGGAGCCCACATTCATACACTCACCTTACACCAACAGCAATGCAAAGTAGGCAGTGCTAATAATGGCACGTATTAGAATTTGGACTAAACCCGAATGCAGAAAGACGAAATTCAGTAACCCAATATCTGGCTTAAACCAAAGATCCTGGAGCTGTGAAGCAGTAACTGCACCTTACCCATGTGTGCCCCATGTGTGCTCACCATTTCCAGCCAATTGCGAAATTAGTTTATTTTCTTTTTTTCAGAAAAAGGACACCCATGCATATCATCACACCATACATTTACGGCAATGTAAAAAATTTGTTCTGGCATAGTAACATCTGTAAACAACAACAACAACAAAAAAAACACACTGTCTTGTAGTGAAAAAGGCTTTACCCTCTCTGCATCCATGTCCAAATATGACCACGAGCCTTTTATGATCTGTGAAGCAATATTACACTATTGATTAACTAAGAATGAGAGGTGAGAGATGTCTGTATTCCAACTTAATAAAGTGTCCATTGGTGCGTTATGAGAAGAAAGCAGGCTGGCTGATATACAACGCTCTTTTCATATAGCAGCATGCTTGCTTCTTAATGAGCACCACTTCGCTTTTTAATACACGATATGAATGAGATGATATGAATGTGATCCTCTCTCCAGCTACCCTGATTATGCATCTCCTTTTCATTCAGGCAGCTCTTCCACTGTCCTTGTAGGAAATTTCTACTTTAGTGAACATTGAAGCCTGGCTTATTGTTACCAAGCTACATAAGCCTGAAGAGATAGATCTTGGATTATATATGGAAGATTCGTAGCTTTAGCTGCGCACGTGTTTAATGCCGATGCAACATTTCTTACAAAGATCAACAATCATTTCTAACATCGAGTGCTAAATAACGTGGCAGTTTGACGACTAATCATGGCAAGGAAACCATAAAATTTCCCTCAGCAGAAACAAACACACTCTGTTCAAACTAGTGAAAGTGAAAGTATTTTATTCTTCTTATACAACAGTAATATACTTTATAATTTACTTTAATTTACTTTATATATTACTTTAAAAGTAATATACTTAATAATCTTTTTGTATTTATTAATTAAAGATCAAACTTTCCTGCTTCACTATAACTTAACTTAAGCTATAAACCACTTCTCTCTTCTCTTCTCTTTTCTACTTCTTCTTATCTTTCCCCTGAAGTTGAAAAACGTGGAATGTCTTGCAGCTTACTTACTGTTATGCAAGAAATAACACGTGACAAGAGAGTCCCATGCGGATAAACCAAGATTTCAAGATTTTTATTTGTCACGTACACGGTTACATACAGTCTACAACTCAGAGTGAAAAGAAACCCTGTTTTTCCTCCTATAGACTGTACATATAAATAGACTACATTTAAAAAAAGCTACTTAATAAAAAGAATGAATAGAATTAAGATGTGCAATATGTTGCATGTAGTAATAATAACTCTGCAGTTCATTCTTCTAAATTCTTCTAAAAGCAGCGTCTGATATTATCTTATTAGTGAGGGCATAATGCACAACTTTTGACCAATCAGATTGGTGAATTCACAAATGTAACGCTGTAAAGAAAATGAATCAACAATTGAGACTGCAGCTGCTGGGTCATAATATAGTGAAATTCTGAGCTCTTTAAATCCCTCTGACTGGATTAATTCTTTTGAAAAAGGGAATGCAATGCTAGTGACTCTGATTATTGATTATAATGCTTTGTCTTTTTTAAGGCCTATATTTAAGCAATATTGCGCCAGTAAGATTGAGGTTAGTAATTTGTTTAGTAATCACAGCTTTGCAATTACATGATTGCGAGTGTGATATTACTGTCATTCGTCTCTATAAACAAAAATTAATATTGAGTAAGTGACATTTCGGGGAACAATATGGCCAAATGTCCTGTATTTATTTATTTAGTTGGTTATTTGCTCCACTAGTGGAAATAGATCCCAGTGATGCCACACTCAAATTTTTGGCTCGCTAGCTCACACTGATTTGTGGCTTTAGATAAAATTGTCATCTCTTCTTTCATTTATAACTTTAGCTGTTGGACTAACCGGAAAGGTCCATGTCTGCTGATCATCTATCTATCTGTCTGTCTGTCTGTCTGTCTGTCTGTCTGTCTTTTTAGATCCTGAAGGAAATTCAGGCTACCACTCGTGTCGGTGCCATGACATGTCATATCTAACGTTACTGTAGTCACGGTTTTGAACTAGGAATTAGAATTTTACAGTAGGTGGTGAAGATATGACAGAGCGGTGGATTGATACATCCCAGTGCGGTTAAAGGAAATGCAGTCGTTCTTGGAACGCTGCTTGACCAATCAATTTAATGGACCAGAACTAACTGTTGCATAATAATCTGTAAAAGCTGATTTCAACTAACCCTAGAAAAAAAACGAAGGTAGCTACAATTCAATTAGCTTTGTTTTAGTTGGTCTAGCCCATCGTCTCTATCATATTGTGGGTTGGCACAACTATGGAAAATGGCAGTATTTTCCTAGGTTTATCACACATCCATGTGTTTACACACGCTTCATTCACAAACATGTGCGCCTGCAGTGGAACATGGTGAGTCTGTGTTTCACAAACACTACTGTTTTCATGAATATATGCATAAGTAGGAGAGTGTTCCTGGCTCGGCTCTGCAGGCATCGCCTTCCACCATATCCGGCAAATTCCTTGCACTTTCCACCAGATTAGCTTCAACGCCTTTGTTGCTGGTTTCTCGAAACGTTGCTGGTATTCATTGAAACGTTGTATAATTATTGTTATTACATCAGAAGTATTTGGTATTTCTCAGATTCATGGGGGCTGCAGAATTCACAAAGCAGATGGTGTATGTTTTTTGAGATCCAGGTGCATATGAGGAAATACATAAAAACAGTGAGACGGGGGAAAGCGCGGTATTTCAGAACAGAGCAAAAAAAATCAAACCTTGAAGTATACTGTAGGTGGCCTGGAAAAAAATATAAAAAAATACATATCTGAGCATATCATGTCTAAACAGAAGTGGGATGTAATAAAGTACTGTACTGTTACTGTATTTAAGTCTACTTTTTTGTACTTTACTTGAGTAAGTTATACTGTTTTACTCACTTCCTGCTCTTGCAGATGGTCTCAGATGGATATCTGAAAGATCTTGAACACATCCCATGTCATGATTCAGTGGATAATCCAGTGGAGGAATAAAGATGTTGTTTGTTACCAACATGACAGATAATTTTAT
>JAOTRN010000001.1:14636406-14648835 GCA_028566695.1 Bagroides melapterus
AAAACGCATCTTGATTTAAGAATTTTTAGATATTTCTACAGAAATCAAGACAAAACTACTAAGTAAGAAAGTCATTTCTTGCAGTGTAACATTTATTTTTAGAGAAAATTCACTTTGGGTTAGGATGAAAAGCCACAGATGCTTTTCTGTTTACCGTCACTTACAATTTGCCCCGATCTACTGTGCACTCTTTCCCAAGAAACACTCTGGCCAAAAATAAAATGCCAATTAGACAAAAAAAAAAAAAAAACGGTCACAATCGGAAAGCGACATGCGAATTCATCCAAACATAAACGATTCATCAAGAGCTTTCTCTCCCCCCATCTACTCAGTTTATGACAAGCCTTTTGTCCTTCCTGTTCAAGTACAAATCACACTTTCACATCCCTTTCAAACAGAGTCAGAGGCTTCTACTTTTTAATCCTCTCCATTTTAGGCTGAACAAAGACGATCCAGCTGTGTTGTCAGGCACCACCGATTCTCGCTTTTTAAAACGTTCCGTCGTCCCTACTTTTTTTTTTTTTCCTTTTTTATTTCTGTGTTGTGAAAACACACTCACCTAGACTAAAGTAAAAAATCTGTCAGAAGGAATAAATCACACTGCCTACTATAAAGATGGAAGACTGTGTGAAGTAGTGAAGAAGATTCTACCTGTCCTGTAAAAGACAACGGATGGATCGTTTGATCGTGTCTGGAGATTTGTTTACGGCCAATAACGATCTCGGATGCTTTGCACATTTGCCAAGAATGTCTGATTTCTTTTTTTTTTTTTTTGGCTGCAAGTTTCTTCAGCATTTTGAAGATTGTGGTATGATTTCTTTTTTGAAAAACACAACAAGAAGACCGCTCATGCTCGAACATCTAAAAGGAAAAAAAAAAATGATAGGAAACTTTTCATAGCAAAGGAATTCTAGCAATTGATGCCTAATAATTCTTAGATAATAGAAATAATAATTCTAGAATCATTCGAGAATTATCTACTATTACTTATTATAAGTAATTATTACAATTATTACAATTATTACATAAGTAACTTATTACAACATATGAGTATTAAGCCTATTTCTAGGCATATTTTACTATTTTTAATCTTAAACATTTCTACTGTATTGGCAGATAATTTTGCTTCTTGTTTTAAATGAATTAAGTGTAAAAATAGTCAATTGTGTTTAGAAATAAGTTTAATAGCTTTATATTTGCTTATTGAAACCTTGTAATAACAAAATACGATCTGATATGAAACATTATATATAAATTAATATTAAAATAATATTACGTTTGACTAAAGTAAAGATACCGTTTTTTGATGTGTTATATTTAACGAACAAAACACCACCACAACACCAGTTTTATTGAATTTTTTATCTAGTCCATTGTATTACAAGGCAACCAAAATATGAGACATGATCAGGATTTATGATTTTGGCCTTAGAAACAAATTTACATTCAACAATTACCATCAAGTAAAAAAGCTAAATATTGTCACCAGATTTACGGAAAAAATGTCTTAGGACAAAAGAATCTCTCACGTTTGTTGACCGTTGTTGGTCATCTACCAGATAACTCTGAAAAAAATCTGTTGTTTTCCACAAAATAAATGGCAGACGGTTCTTTTTTGAGAATAAATCACGGTGCAGGAATAACTAATCATAATGAAGCAGAAAAAAGTGAGCTTGAAAGCTGAATACAGCTTCACTGATATCCCTCTATAATTAAATAAGAAATTAATTCTAACTGCTAATTTTTATTACAATCAATGTGTCAATAAACTCAAATCTCAGTACGCCAGATTCAAAAAATCGGCTAAATGACATTAAATCAAACTGGCATTTCTTAAATTAATCATTCATCTAGTGAAAAATATGAGGTACGCCAGCAGCTTAAAAAACTCCTGCATGTAGCTTTAGCTGACGATGTTTAATACGGTGTTGCGCTGTGGCGACAGGTTTCACTGACACTTTACGAATAGTCCTAGAGTGAAAAATCATTTGCAGACATGTACTGCGGAGAAAAGTGGAGAACGGATACAAGAGGTGGCGCAGGCCGGCCCGGAGCGATACGAAGATGTATTGACGTTGAAAAATAGAATGTTTTGTTCCTCAATATTCACCTGTCATCTCGCTCGTCATTCTTCCTCAAGGAACCTTCCCTCTCGACAACGCTAGTTCTCACGTATTTACCCATCCGTATAGGTCGTTGAAACGTCCTCAGCCTGAAGGAAACGGCGAGGCATGTCTCGTCCTTTTTTAACCCCCCCCCTCGTTTACGTGTGCGTAAACCGCTAGCTGCAAGAAGAAAACGCAGAACGTTGGTAAAATAGCTCAGGGTTAGGCCGGGAAGTTGTTAAGAGTGAAGAAAGGGAAATAAATAGGAAAGACGAAGTTAGAGCATCAAAACATCTTTTTTCCCTGACTCAGAAAGCAAACGTATTCACGGCTCATTAGAGATGCTGCAGGACACAAAAGATATGAAAGAGAGGAGCATGCGGCTTTCTAATGACCTCCGAAGACAGAGAATACTTGAAGGAGTTGAGCAAACATTTGCAAACAAGGACAGCGACGCTGTGAAGCATTTGTTGAATTGCAGCCCCGCTCTCCGCATGAGGTACCTTAATTTAGGGCGAAAGCAACATGAAGGGTTTTAGCCTCATTTGAAATTGCCTACAGTTCACAGGCTCCAAATGGAGCCCGGAGTCATCAGTCTGAGAGGCGCTCGTGTGGAAGAGAAACATAATACAACACGCGAGCCGCAATTTAACTCCTTCTAGTGCCGACTAGGACGTCCTCTCAATCTTTAGCTCTCAAGTGTTTTCAAATATCAACGAGTCTGATAGTAATAATAATTTTAGATTACTAAAAACTAAGCAAGCATTAATCAAAGAAGATAATTGAATATCATCAGGAGGTAAAATTTTAGTATCGTAAAATGTTACGTTGCAGATTTGTTACTGGATTTTGTTTTTTTTTTCCTGTCACTCAGATTTAGTTCAACTCTTTTAATTATCTGGGATTCTAAATCGTTTGAACTCACTCTCACACTGGAATATTTACATTTGTACTAAAGCCAATTCAAAATAAAGTCAGGCCAAATCCTTAAAGAGTTCCTGTAACGTTTGAATTTGCACTATATAGCCTGTATAGGATATAATTATATTATATCTACTTACATACAGTATATTACGTATAAAAAGTCGTTGTTGTACTTGATCTGATTAATTCTAAGCCCTTTTTCTTTAGAAAATATTTTGGATAGACTTGCACCAGGCAAATTAGAAGTAGCATCTTAAATATCTGAATGTGTGTGTGTTTTTTTTTTTCTTTTAAATGTAAATATTATTTTATATATATGACTAGTTTACAGTTTTGCCCTCAAGATTGTTATTAATTGCAATTTGTAATTTTCTTGGATTGATTTGCTTTTTTATGACGCTTTTTTATGATGTTTAGACTGAATTTTTTTTTTTTTTTTGGACCTAGCAATTTACACATCAGAGTTGTGTCATCCCAGTGAATTGGACTCAATTCAAAAAAGGAATAAATGTGCCATCTGTTCTAGTTTTTCAGGGCAGTCAAACTGACAACTACATACATAAATTGGTGTACAAAACAACATGAGAAACTCTACTCACTCCTGATTTGTGATGAAGTAACAATTGTTTGTTTTTAACACGTTGAACTCTGAAACAGCATCAGAATATTCCGATAAATAGCTTTCAGATTCTTCTCGTGTTGGAAAGCGTACCTGCTGATATTCAATTTCAGTTTGACATTTGTCACGTTGTGTCTGTTCAAGCAGCCAGATAATCTTTCGCTCACTTTAGTCACAATAAACATGGCTAAGATCAATATCTGTTTATGTATGTAAGTCTGCTTGTATTTCAGGATTTATGAACCTTTTAAATGCACAGATCATTTTTTATATTTATTTTAATTTTGGATATGATACCATGGAGCGGAGAGTGTTCTTGATATTTCGACGGAACGTTTCAATCCAGGCCACGACCAGAACGAAGATGCAGCTTACTTATATGCCCTAAGACTAGAAATCACAAAGAAACAGTTAGAAATTCAGGTTAACCATGAAATATCCATGATTAGCATTAACTATTTCTCTAGAATGTTCACAGGCTAACATTTTGCCAGTGTGAATAGATCGTTCCAGTGCCTTAGTGGTTAAAATACTTTAATCAGGGACAGCATTGTTACCTATGCTGACCTCTGAAAAACAAATTCTAGCAACAGATTTATCCAAACAATTGACCGAATTTTGTAATCAAAAACTGGCTGGCTTCTATATTTACCTGCACGTTAGCTGCAAGATATTTTCCTCACAACTAACTACTAAAGATGTTCCAGTGTGTTATATCTCATTTACCAGAAGCTAAAAAATGGGAATTCCTGTCTGTTTTTTTGCGTTCATGTTCAGGGTCGAATTTCTTTGTCACGTTAAACCCCATGTCTCATGAAAGTAAACACTCTATGCTTAAGAATGTGTAGCTTCTTATTAGTATTTCTGTTTTTACTTATTTTAATTACACTGCACAAAATGACTTTCTTACTTAGTAGTTTTGTCTTGATTTCAGTAGAAATATCTAAAAATTCTTAAATCAAGATGTTTTCTTGATGAGCAAAATGACCTAAGAAAATAAGTCTAGTTTTTAGATAAAAAATATCAAATTTAAGTGAATTTGTGCTTAAGGAAAGCAATCTGCCAATGGGATAAGAAATCTTAAAATGAGTTTACTTATTCTTAAACACTAAATTCAAGAAAGATTCAAGAAAAAAATTCTTACCCCACTGGCAGAATTCTTTGCTTGTCTTAAGCACAAATTCACTTAAATTTGATATTTTTCATCTGAAAACTAGACTTATTTTCTTGATCATGAAAATGTATCTTTATTTATTCTTAGTACGTAAGTCATTTTTTGCAGTGTATTAGTGGAAAAGTAAAGAACAAAACAAAAAAAAAAGTGACTTCATGTGGATACTGATGGTACATGACAACAATTAAGAGGAATATTAGCTGGTTGTAGCAATATGACATTAAATAAAAATAATGGTGCTATACACAATAAAAGGTTCTCATAAAAGACGTTTCCTGACTGATTATTTTTCCTCTGTATTTTGGATCATGTTTCTGATTGGCTTGTGACTGTCACTCTGTATATTAATCTATGCAATGTTATCACTTTAACAACCAAAATTCCACACTGCGCTAGTTATAAACTGCTCTCGGTGTCTGGTTTGAGACTGACTCTACACCCGGACTTACAATCGAACTGACTGCAACTTGTCCCTGGAGTTTTTGTCATAGACAAAGGATGGGATTTTTTATTATTTTTTTAAAGATTTTGGTTTTCCACCTGGCTTTGAAGCCTGTATACGTGAACTGGTGTCGAAAACGAAGCAGAAGCAGGTGTTCGAGGATCTGTGTCCACGAGGAGAAGATTGGGATTCGAATCCCGCTACTAGAAGCATTAGAAGAGTAAGCCTGCAGGAATACCAGTGTAACTGTCTTATCCCATCACGGCTGAAGTCTGGATATGTGAACTGGTGTAAAATGTCTTGCGAAGACCTGAAGAATCTAATCTGTAATCTAATCTTCAGGCCAAGTTGTGTCTTTGTTAAATGACCATAATCCTATAGACTTTAATAATCTTTATCTAACATTGCTGATTTTTCTTATCATAACACTGAGTCTCTCGTGCAATTAAGGCCTGAGGTTGGCAATATTTTCTGCTTGCAGCATTCTCAGATTTTTTCTTATTTATCAAATAATTTTATTGTGCCTTGTCTCTGCCCTTGGTTGTCAGGTGTAGGGTCACGTGCAAGGGTGTGTCTGGCAGTACAAATATGCATTTATTAGGCAGATGCAAGGGTGTGTGTGGCTGTACAAATATGCATATACTGTACCAAGCAGATGCAACCGATCCCAAATACCCTTCGGGACTTTCCTCATCCTGTGCTAGCATCTTTACAGGTCAGGTGATGGAGCAGCTGTCTGAGATTGGCATGCACTTTATCTGTAGAAAAATGCTTCCTATCAACTGACCCGGCATAGCGGGCACCATGCCTGTGCATCAGTGCCTCTCCATCTCCCATATCCTCTGACAGCTGGAATAGGATTCTCTGGCAACTGTATTTCATTCCCATGCTCTTCGGGGGAAAGAAACCCATGAGCTTGGGTCAAAAGATGTCGTAAACATGTCATGAGAGTCCGAATCCCAGGACTGGTATGGGTTCAAAAGAGTGAGACTGGAGGCTTCCCAATGCTACCATGACTTGAACTTCTGGTGGATCTTCTCCTCTACCAAAGAATAACATGAGATGGGCCCTTGGTATAAAAATTGTGCTGTGGATTGGTGTTTAAATGCAAACCACTAAAAATGATGACTTAATACAGTATGTCCAGCCTTGATGATCTACTACTACAGTAGGATAATAAGATCTAAATACCTTTGTCTTTTTCATCTTAGATCTTTTAACGATTGTTATATGCAAGTTATACATGAAGATCACAATTATCTGCCTTCAACAGCCAAATAATTTGATAGCAATACTTAATTGTCCATATTTAGACATTACACATGTAGTATCTATGTCCTTCTGATTGAACTTCTTGAAATTATGCACAGAAAGGCCTGGAATTTTTGCTGGTCTTTTCCTTGCTCTTGGTGGTCAAGATCCTGATATTCATTTCATGGTTTGTGGGTGTGCTAAACAAATGCACATTGAGTATGCAAGTGTGTGTACCAGGCAGCTACAACTGCATACGTTGTATCTTCAGTGAGAGAGTACGACTGCCAAGAGCTACCCTTAGGGACTTTCCCCACCCAGTGCTAGGATCAAACACCAGCGCCTTTACTAGCCAAGATATGGAGCAGCTGTCACACACTACTACCAACTGACCGGGTATAACAAACACCATGACCATAGACATTTGCCTTCTACCACATGACCAGACAAAGAAGGCAGGCAGCATGCCCATGGACCAGTGTTTTCTCCAGTGTTCTGACCTTGTAACTGATCAGCCAACAAAAATTAAACAAATAAAACCAAAATTCTTCTCAAATTGAAGTGCCATAGCTGAAGCAAAATAAATAAAACAACAAAACCAACATAATTACCGTAAAACATTATTTTACATTCAAGAGACCTGAGATTCACCTTGTTTTCCCACTGTGAATGATCTTAAATACAGACAACACACATCGTGCCGCAATTATTAAAGTAGTTTATAGTAAATTTTTGTTTTTAATCCAAACCTCTGGATATATCATTTGTAGCTAGTACAACCATTACCATTATCGTTCTCAAGGACGTTAAAAAAAAACGCACCAAAACACTCTCGGCTGATCCTCTATCCCGCGTCATTCTGAACACATTTCTATATCCCTGGGATTTACTTTAACATCATACATAAATAAATAGTTAATAAATCCTTTTCTTCATGCTAATTTGCACAAGCCCTAGGCATATTGAATTTTCTGTGCTAAAATTTCACACATTCATTCAAGAAACTGAATTAACAGTATAAAGGCATAAAAATAACGATAATAAAATATCCCGATCTTACGATGATTCCCAGACACCTTGGGACCCATCAGAAAGAAGACGATCCTTCTTGGAAGTTTTCTTTTTTTTTTTTCTTTTTTCTTTTCTTTCTTTTTTTTTTTTATACCTCTTGAGATCTTAGAGATAGTGAAAAAATATGGCAAAGAGAAGTCTTTATCTTTCTGCTGACCTTAGCTTTCCAGTAACCTTCAAATGCTTACTTATTGCTGTGTGAGAATTTATGTGTACTGTGTTCATATAAAGTGCAGGAATGTTGTTAGCCACTTTTCATTTCTTATGCAAGAAAATAAAAAGAAAAAAAAAGGAGGAGGTGACTTTATATATATATCTTCATTTTTCAAATTTCGGCAGTTCCAGTTAGGGATCATAACACTGCAAAAAATGAGTCTTACTTAGTAGTTTTGTCTCTTTTTAAGTAGGAATATCTAAAAATTCTTAAATCAAGATGCATTTTCTTGAGCAAAATGACCTAAGAAATTAAGTCTAGTTTTTAGAAAAAAAAAATCAAATTGAAGTAAATTTATGCTCAAGACAAGCAAAGAAATATGCCAATGGGGTAAGAAATTATTTCATGATTTTTTTTCTTAAATTTAGAATTTCAGAAAAAAGAAAATTTATTTCTATTTTTTTTTTTCTTACCCCATTGGCAGATTTCTTTGCTTGTCTTAAGCATACATTCACTTAAATTTGATATTTTTTGTATAAAATCTAGACTTAATTTCTTAGGTCATTTTGCTCAAGAAAATTCATCTTGATTTAGGAATTTTTAGATATTTGTACTAAAAAAGAGACAAAACTTCTAAGTAAGAAAGTCATTTTTTGCAGTGCTCACCGAATCAGGAGTTTCCACCTAACTATATCCTCGGCATCCTCTACTCTCGGACCAATGAACTTCATGTCCTCTTTTACAGCATCTATATATCTCCTCCTTGGCCTTCCTCTCGACCTCTTACCTGGCAGCTCCATCTCCAACATCCTTCTATTAATGTAACTCCTCTCTCTCCTCTGTACATGTCCAAACCATCTCAATCTAGTCTCTCTGACCTCGTCCCCTAAACAGACAACTTGATCTGTCCCTCTGATGTGCTCGTTCCTACTTTCACTTTGAACTCCTTGTCTGACCTACAGCACATCTCACTGCTGTCATACTCCCCTCAAACATATCCGGACCTGCTCTGACGTAAAGTAAAAGTCAAAGTCCACCACCATCTGTCCGTTCTAGGTCACCAATCCTGTCCACCACCTTCTCATCACTTCTGTTCCCCTCACCAACATGCCTGTTGAAGTCTGCTCCAATCATTACTCTCTCACATCTGGGAATTCTCTCTAACACCTCATCTAACTCACTCCAGAATATCTCCTTCTCTTCTAACTCCTACTACTCCAACTACTTGTGGAGCATAACCACTGACGACATTCAACATTACCCCTTCAATGTCTAACTTCAACCTGATGACCCTGTCTGACAATCTTTTTCACCTCTAAAACTTTCCTCACAAACTCTTCCTATCCACACCATAATAGAACAGTTTGTATCCCCCTCCAATATTATATTCTTTGCTCCCTTTCCATCTGGTCTCCTGAACACACAGTATATCTACCTTCCTTCTGTCCATCATGTTCACCAGTTCTCTACCTTTCCCTGTCATTGTACCAACGTTGAGAGTCCCAATTCTTAGACCTATCCTCCTGCCTTTCCTCTTGTCTCTCTGCCACCGAACTCTTCTCCCTCCTCTCTGTCTTCGACCAACAGCAGTCCAATTTCTGCCTGCACCCTGTAGGCTGGCGGTCGTTGTTAACCCGGGCCTCGACCGATCCGGTATGGAATTCACATTGACAACTCGTATGCTTAGGTTTGGCACATTTTATGCCGGATGCCCTTCATGGCGTAACCCTATCTATTTATCCAGGCTTGGGACCAGCACAGAAGTCACTGGCATGCAACCCCTGTGGCTAGATTTGACATATATATATATATATATATATATATATATATAAAATGTATAGAATTCTTTTTGCCAGTACTCCAATTTATCTTTACCAAGTGTGAGGGCAGTTAGGATAACATTCCTAATGTTTGAGCCATTGATTGTTAATTGAATAGCTGCAGGGTGTTTTTCTTCCTCTTCTCTGTAAACCTTTTTAGCTAGAAAGTAAAATGTCTCTAGACAATGGCATGTCTGAAGGGTGTCTGAAGTGAATGTGAAAAAGTGCACAGTAACCTCAGAACAATTACACAAGAAGAACAAGATCAGGTGTGTGTGTTTCTCTGTGTGTGTATTTCCCTGTTCACAAACACCAGGCCTCCACTCTCTAGCTGCTGATGGGCTATTGATTAGCTGAGGTTCAGGCTTATTGTGACACAATGGAGGCGCTGCCAGTCGCAGTGGGAAGGAGACGAAGGGCAAAAATAGCAAACCTGAGCTCCCAGACTTCACACAATAGACCTCAACCATTTCCATATCAACATAGATCTTCTGTATTCAGAAGGCTTATTCGGTAGAACAGTGGCTGAACGTACGGCGGAAATAGACACAAATCTTAATTAGCGCCTGTTGTCATCCACCCGCTAATTAGCTAGCATACCTGCAGGGGTAGTGGTAGCTCAGTGGTTAGTGTTTTTTTAACCATTTACCCACTGATCTGATCATCATTTTTATTTCCAATTTCTAGGGCCAGTTTCTGCCAGAGAGCTTGATTTTTTTTTTTGTAAATTGACTGTAAATGTGGTGTTAGGATGCTAACAGAGTTAAAAAATATTTTTAGGCTTATAGTACTCCAAGATTTTCAAAAGATACCTTTAAAAAATATTTTGTAATCTGCCTACGTTCTTTGTTTCAGGCTTTATTTTTTTCTGCTCAGATTCTACTGTATCTCAGCCTGAGCAGTGCTGCACATAAAAGCTGGGTATTTTAAACAAAAAAAAGGCAGCTGAGGAGATGTACATACTGTCCATAAATAGTTGTGAAATAGGTTGAGGAAAAATGGAAGGCTTGTCATTGTTTAAAAATGCAGTTGCGGGTTCATCTTTGTCGGACAGCAGCTGCTTCTAGAAACGACAAACTTGGGAAGATGCTGTACGTGAATGTGTCTGACGTGCTCCGAGCTATGAATTCAGGGATTGATAAATGATTCTCTGTTGGGGTGATGAACTCGACAACTGTACAATAGCTCAAAAAACTTGCCTGCCAGTTGCCCGTACCAAGTGTTTGGAAGCGAAACAAGAAGAACAAAAGTCCTGCCAAACACTTAGTCTGTCTGAGGGAACTAATTCACTCTGTGTGTGTGTGTGTGTGTGTGTGTTGGCTGAATCTCTCTCTGAAAGTGCTTCCTCCAACAAACCTGACTCCCCATGCCATAGCAGGATTATCTTCTTGCCTGTCGGCCGGAGCTTGGCCCCAGAGTAAACATGAAGATTATATGGTGTGTGTGGATGTGTGAGAGAGATCATTGCAGGGAGTAGAAAAGAAACGAGAGAAAGCCCACAGCTGCAACTCTACGATGGTAAAACTGACAACTTAAATCACTGCATCCTGTAATTAACACACAGCGTGGCCTGCCATTACAGAGGGGGGAGAAAAGGAAACAGGCCTTTTTTGCCCTGGAGACGTTACGGCGCTCATCGCTGGGGGAAACGTCATGAATCGGAAGGCTGCATGATGGTCGTTTATCTCTGTGTAATGTAAATGTTTTTCAAGAATCTTTCGGATAATACTAGCATTTATTTGTGGGCCATTAATCGAACTGAATTCAAATTTGATTAAAAGTTGAATATAATAGCTTGTAGTATCATCACCTCATCATGTCACTGTATCATCTCCACCTCTGTGTATAAAATCTCTCCCTTTCAGTCCTCAAGTCCTTCAGACACACAAGGTGAGTGTCCACACACACACACACACACAGAGGGCTGCTTCCACTCAGTTATGGTATGGCATGATAGCAAGCCGGTGCTGCCACTCAGGGAGGAGATTGACAGCGAAAATCAAACAGTATCTGTCACAAACCCATCTCTTCCCTGTGCCTGGCTTCTAAAATGGGTCTCTATGAGACTCCTAATCAACCATTCTGAAAAAGCACACCAGAAAATCTCTAAGCTTTCTCTCTCTTTCCCTTTATAGCTTTCTCCACTGAGGCTGCAGCTGCGTCTCCTGTCCAGCTCCTAGAGTTCGAATCAATCAATACAGTAGCCATTATGTGAGTGTAATTGATAAGGACTTTGTCTATACTCGAGATGGAAGTCTAACTGCAATTCTCACTACTGAAAGACAGATCAGAGATCCATCTCAAAGGGGAAAGTAAAATAAAAGGACAGATGTGATTTCCTAGAAGCATGTATAAAGTGTGTTTATTCGTTCGTATATATATATATATATATATATACTGTATCTTTTAGTTTAAAGGTCATTTCGTGGTCACTGAGATCACAGTGTAGGCATTGTGAAAGCTTACAGCAAAATATCTTGGCTAAGAGATTAGATTATATAATCTGCATGTTCTAACATAAGGTCAAGGGGTTTTTAATGCTCTACCAACTTGTTGGCTAAGCTAGCAAAAACCAAAAAGCAGTAGCAAAGAGGTTTTACACGTCTTCACGTAGGCATACATTTTTCATATTACTGTACTTTTTAATTCATCAATAATTTCTCCAACAAGAAAGAGTTTAGCTGTATCTCGGTACCCAAATCTTTGATGCTTATCTCATTTTTTTTTTACCACATCTGCTAAAATTATATCAACCTGAAGTTACATTATACTGTATAACTTCCAATCAACAAATAGAAATGATCTCTTAATATATAAACCATCCTTAACATCTGGATACTACACTTCAAATAATGACTTTCTTACTTAG
>JAOTRN010000001.1:14684707-14696601 GCA_028566695.1 Bagroides melapterus
CTATCTATCTATCTATCTATCTATCTATCTATCTATCTATCTATCTATCTATCTATCTATCTATCTATCTATCTGGTTGAGACCACAGGTATGAACTGTGTCTGGGATCTCGGGGTATGTGGTGGTTTAAATTCACCTATATTTTAGGAAACCAGTTTAGTTTCATTAAAAACTATTGCAGCAGGTACACATAAAAATTGTATCTTGTGATTTATGGCACCCCACACAGGAAGGCTGAAAGTCCCTTCAACCCCATGTCAGATAAGCAGCAGAGATGGATGGATGGATCAGAGTATGTACCTACTTTAGTATTAACAACATGTTCGCATAAAATGTCTTTTAGCTGTTATATATATAAACACCTTTCTATTAAAGAATTTTTTTTTTATTCCAGAGACCATTGTGGGATCTCTGTGTGGGATTCCCGTCTAAGCACCAAAGAAGGTTTGAAAAGTATCAATCTAATCATTGATTAATGTTAAAAAAAAAATACCATTCTGCTTAAAACTACAGAACTTCAGCAGCACCTCACACTTTTCAACACGTTCAGTGAAAATACTGACCCTGAAACACATACACCTGGTTTGTATTAATTGACTGAATGATGAAATAATTTATGATGCTCAGAGAATGCAAGTTTAATCCATTCTGCTTGGAAAATGATACAAGCTGTCTCCTCGGGATTAAAAAGAATATCCATCGCTGCTACCGTAAAGGTTGTAAAAGAAAAAAATGTGATGAATGAATAAAGAACTTGCTCACTGTGTCACATTGCTCATATAGTATTTAATAACAGTGCTTGGTCAAGTTCTTAAAGGTCCTAGAATTTTATTATATTTAAAAAAATTTTTTTATAGAACTGTCAAGATGACAGAACAAATCCTAATCCCATTATTTAGGCTGATAATCATAATGTGCATCTTTTCTGTCACTGGAATAAATATTATAATGTCCTTTCTCCACATGAACATTCATCAATAGCCACTTTGCAGGATTAAACTGTGTAATTCACCAAATAATGATTTGGAACATTCAATAAGTCTCTTTGGGAGGCTGCTTGGGAAAATTATGCCCCCACTGTTCCCCACATTATTTCACAAGTAGATCCTTTCAGATTTGGTGCAAATTTTCTAAGTAATATATTAGATAATATTCCTGTAAAGCACGATGACACGGTGGGTATCCTTGAAGCCTTGTAGCTCCAGGGTCCATGCGTCGATCCCGAGTTCAATTTAGATGGATTTTCTTTTCCTTTGGGTTGTATGTTTTTCTCCCAAATCCCTAATCAATTACCAATAGGTGCCAATGTGTTTGCATGGTGCCCTGAAATGGATTGGTGTCTCGTCTAGGTTTTATCCCTTTCTCATGCCCAGTATTCTCAGGATAAGATCTAGACCCATCAAAACCCTGACCTGAATAACCCTGTAGCTGGCCACACTGGATTTGAAACACTGATGCTAGCCTACACAGCCAGAACATTTATCACACACAACTAGCATTGAACTTCCTCCAGATGTCTGAACAGCTGAATCACTGAATCGTCTTTAAACAACATCTAAACACCTACTTCTTCCTGAACTACTTATACTAGCACTTAAAAATTACAACTAACTAACTAACTAACTAAATAAATAAATAAATACATAATGTGTGTTGGGATTTCTTTATTTATGACCTCTATTCCTAAAGATTTTTGTGTGATCAGGATGGACTTGCAATATTATATAACAATAAGAAGAAGAAGAAGAGGAAGAAGAATATTATTATTATTATTATTATTATTATTATTATTATTATTATTTTTATTATTATTATATGTACTGCGTTTACAACTAAATATTACCAAAATGATTTAGATTAAAGCCATGTGGTTGAGACTACAGGTATGGATTGTGCCTGATATTTCAGGGGATGTGGTGGTTTAAATTGACCTGTATTTTAGAAAACCACTTTGGTTTCATTAACAAATATACAAATCTCGATGGATTTGTCTTTTCTTCAAATTCAAATTCAAAAATTCAAATTCAAATTTTATTTATCACATACACAAACATACACAGTATGACATGCAGTGAAATGCTTTGTACGACTGATCCATAGAAGAATAAAATATAGGTAAAGATAAAAAATATCTAAAAAAAAAAATGAAATATAGATATAAAACAGAGAATTTAACATTATAAAAGAATAGAAGATTATGAAATATAAAAATATGAAACTTTTTTTTTTTTAAATATAAAGAAAGTATATAAGAAAGTATATAAGGATAAATTTCTTGTTATATTACGTCTTTAATAAAGTTTTAGACTGATAGTCTGTATTATTAGTCTGTGCTAATTATTATAGAGACGCCAAAGATAAGTCACTCTGGATAAGGAGCAAATACCATCAATGTACATGTAAATAAAGCATGAAGGAAGGAAGAAATAAAGAAAGGAAGCAAAGAATGAATGAATGAAGGACAGAAGGAAGGAAGGAGGGAAGGAAGCAATGAATGAATGAAGGACAGAAGGAAGGAATGAAGGACAGAAGGAAGGAAGGAGGGAAGGAAGCAATGAATGAATGAAGGACAGAAGGAAGGAAGGTAGGAAGGAATGAAGGGAGGAATGAAGAAAGGAAGGAAGGAATGAATGAACAAAGGACAGAAGGAAGGAAGGAAGAAAGGAAGGAAAGAAGGAACAAATGGATGATTCTACATGTTTGATAACACCACCTCTGTCTTCTGGTTATATTTTCTTTCTCTGATTATTTTTTCCTGATTAGATATTTTCTCACTATATTTTATATTTGATTCCATTTTATTATATTTTTCTGTTGTACTTTGATACTTTCTTTGATATACAGTATACTTAGTCTATATTTATTTATCCTTATATTATATTCACTCATGCCTTTTCTTTATTATTATTATTTATAATTATTATAAATTACTACTAAATTACTACTTTTTTTTTCAAAGCATTTCACTACACGTGGCACCGTGTACGATCGTGTAAGCGACAAATAAAATTTGAATTTGAATTACGGATAGATGGATGGATGAATATAGAGTACGGGATGTCATATTAACACGCTCGCTGGCAACGACGAACATGAATAACGTGAGGTGATTTTACAACAAAACATAAAAAAAAAAAAATCAAGTAGATTTTACCATTTAATACTTTTTTAAGTCGTTCAATAACGTCTACACGACTGACATTTCTCACCGATTTGCTGCTTTAATTTGCCTGAATGCATCTGAGCACCAAACGGAACAAAAGAACAACGTAAACAACGCAGAACGGCGTATTTAATCACTTGCTGATTATCATCACAATGAACAATATTTGTAAATCGTTCAGTTTTGAGACTTCGAGACTTTTAGTCATATTTAATCTGTTTGTTCTCTCTTTTTTTTCCATTTTAAAGAACACAACACTTTATATATCTTGGCGGTCCACAAGTCGAGTCGAGAGCATGCGGGATGTGAGAAAGACCTCAAGGCTTTCAGGAGGTTTCAGAGTTTATTCAGAGTTTAACACACCTGTGCAAATTTCATGATTCATGTGGTTCATCTGACGTTTATGTTCAGGAGAAAAAGTCTACTCTTTAATGATATTTTTCAATCATAACACACACTACACACTCGAGCGTGCAAAGTGTGGGAAGTTTAGAAGGACGGAAAATACAACGGAATCAGTGTAAACGTCTCCGGATGTCATGGGAATGTACAATCGTATATAGAATTAAATGGTTATACTGTATATACTGTATATAGCGCTAGCATGTGACCAACTTACACACGTCTTATCGTCCTTGGAGCCACGCTGACTTGGATTTGGTTTCTAGTTTTTCTCTTCACCTTCTCTAAAATTGAGATCACAATTTACTAAAGATTTCAACCCGTTTTGAAAAAAGCTGTACGCCAAAAGCGGGATCCGTCCAAAATAGCAAAAGAGTGACGGCCGTGTGCCGAACAACGCGTAATACTTTCAACTGACCCACATAAAGCTGTGAAATGAAGCCGATGACCTCATCCAAATCTGGCTGCCAAAATACAGCCACAACTCAATCCATGATGAGATCATATCTCAGCAGGTTATAGACTGAAACCTAGAGTCGGCCTACTTTTTTGCTCAAAATGGAAAAGCATTGAAAACGGTTCAATTATCTGAGCCACGATTGGAGCAGATTCCAGATTCTTCACTATGTATCCGCTGTCAATATTTTGTATTTGTAAAACTACCACTGAACTAGCTCGTTATTTATTTATTCATTAAAGACGCCGACTGTTGCCGTACATTTTTATCCTCATCTCTCAGGTTGTCTGTGTGTTTTATACAGAAGAAAATAACTGACTATAAAACACGTGCTGCTATACAATAGAGATCTTAAATACATTTAAAGAAGGCATGTGTCACGCTGGAATAACGTTCAAGATAATTATCATTTGAATGTAGATGAATACAAATATCAAAAAAAAGGTTAATATACAAGCCGATACTTCAATTGTGTTAAAGCTTCACGAACGTGCTGTTAGAGATGACCTAAAAAAAAAAAAAGAACAAGAATTACCTCACAGTAATAAATTAAACTCAAACAGACTCCCGAAACCATAACTCAGCATTTTTTTCATCATCTATTTTCTCTTTTCATATAAATAGAAAGTCACATCCCATTAAAAAACCTTTGATATCAAAGTTTCGGGGATAAGCCATCCAGATATCTACAAGGATCGCGCTATAAAAGATTCATGCATTGCTTATGAACGTGTCATGAAGGCACAAGATAGGTCTCCTTCACGTAACATGAAACTCGAGATCCCGAGTTTAATGGCGAAGGGATTTAGTTTAGAACAATGACATCAATGTTTTATGAGGCGGGAAAAATAAATACATTTCTCAGATCATATTTCCCAAACCAGATTTCATCATTTTTACTAATCTACAGTAAACCAAACAGATTTGCATTTTTTTTTTTTTTAACTAAACGTTGTAGATGGGAGAATGCCAATATTGTCTGAGTGATAAATGACAATACTGAGTCAATATCAGGTGCCATTGTGAGCTGTTCAGAAAACGGATTTCTCCCATGCCCTCTCTTTATGAAGCCTCAGCAGCTTTGGCACAGTGGAGGACAGACTCCTAACCTGAGGGGATGATATTGCTCCCAGTGGAAAACCCCGACTGTACCAAAGTGACTCTGCACAGGTCTCTGGAGACGTCATACACTGAAGGCCTGAAAAACTGTTTGGGTGTGTGTTTGAGTGAGTGAGTGATTGAGTGAGAGAGAGAGAGAGAGAGAGAGAGAGAGAATCAATAAGAAGCCAAGATATTGTCGTATCTGAGAGCTCACCTCCCAGAGGACATATCACCGGGTGACTCAAAGTTTCCAATCTTCAGTCAGTTGTCTCGAACTATTCAATTGATATAAAACAACAAAATTAACTATATTAAATCACTCAAACTTCGTTATTTCAGTCAATCAGCATACAAGTTCCATGAGCTCAAGGAAGATACCAATACCGAGAGACCAAAATCAATGGACCACAAGCAAATGGACCACCAAAGTGGGACTGACTTTCCCTGTGGAAAACCCTGTCTATGGTGCCTTTGGGCACCGCCTCTTTTAATTAACATATTCTAAAACAATTTCCCATTATTTCTTAATGTTTCACCTGAAACTCCTCTTAATTATTTCTATTTTAATGTCACACCTTTCACCTGATCCTAAGATAATTCTCAACAATATTCAGTAAGTGTAAGAGCCAGAGAAAGAGTATGTGTATGTGGCTGTTACATGATGCATCACTCAAGACCTTAAGTGTTTATAACAGGGCTGTTTTTTTTTCTTTCAATCCCACTCACGTCATTTTTACACATACAGACCTATGACTTTTTCTAGTCGTTTCCGCTTCCTAAATTTAAATCATTGCAACCCTGAGCATTCAGTTACTAAGAATAAATAAATCCATCCATTATCTGTTTTTTTCCCCCTGTCCTATGCAGCGCTTCCAGGAACCTGGAGCCTATCCCAGGGGACTCGAGGCACAACGATAGGGCACGAGCCTTCACACTGTACACATTCATACACTCGGGCCCATTTAAATCTGCCAATTAGCCTACAACAGATATCACTGGGAAAGGGGAAGAAACCAGGAGGAACCCCCTGATGAACAGAGAGAACATGAAAACTCAAACCCACAAGACTGGAGGTGTGAAGCAAACATGCTAACTATTAAACCAACACGTCTGCCAAGATGAAAAAAAACGAATGCTTTATAAATGTATTGTACATCCCACATATCCAGCGTCTACAGAAACAAACACTATGTGTATTTATAGCTCTTTAAAACAGCTTATTATCTGTTCAGTTCTGAATAATATCTGTATTCAGTTACATTTTTAGTATGTATGAATGCTCACATTAGTGAGAACGCATATAAACCGGGAACAAAAGATTAAAACCAAAGGGTCATGCGTGACAGACTGAAACAACACGAGTCTTATGTAAATATGGTTATATGAGAAAGCTGACAGACACACACACACACACACACACACACAAAGAAAAGGAAGCGTGTGTGTGAGAAAACACAGTGAGTGAGTATGAATGCATGTGAGAGATGACAGTGTGGGAGTGAGATAGAGGAGAGAGCCTCAGAATTGCAGCTGAATTGCAGGACCAAAATGAAAGCTTACTGCCGGTGAAGATCAGTGTGTTATTCTGAAAGGTTGCTAAAGGGCGCTACGGAGTGAAAAGTGTGCCATCTCCTCCAATTTAACATCCAAATTGCTTTATTTTTTCCATTATTCCGATTAGCCTGACGTGTAACTTGTCTCCGCTGACGTGTCGCTCCTCTCTGCTAAACACGGCACATTAAACGTACTTCTCTCGTACAGGCTGGCATGTTGGCAGTAATTATTTTTTATAACCATCGCTAAAGAGGATTACTTTGAGTTGGTCCTCTCGGAGTAAACATGTCTCGGACAATAAGTGATGAATAGCTAGCACGAATAGAACCAGATTGAAATAACTCAGCGTTTTAATGAGTATTGGTCCAGATAAGGTTTTTTATTCAAAATTTGAACCATATCTGTGGAGGTTTATGAAAAAGTAAATGTATAACACATAAATTATGCCAAATATTTAATTTTTTTTTTCTTTGTTATTGTTGTTGTTCACCTAAGCAAAATATATTCATCACTGATATGGTGAAGCTTTCGATAAATCGCCATTTATTCAACATTTATGGAAGGAATCTCTTTTTTTTTCACGCAAAAGTCAGTAAAATGACAAAGTTTATAGCTGCTGTAACATAAGAGCTATTAGGAACTAACTTGTTTCTTGTACATCACAGCATTAAATGTGACTATAAATGGATAAAAATATGACAAGTCTTTGATTCATTCAATAATTTCAAAAAACAAAAAAGAAAGAAAAAAAAAACAATGGATGGCCACTCAGTGTGATATTGTGATATAAAAGGAATAAAACCGTTTGGGATCAGATTCAGACTTTCGGATCTTACTGTATGAATATTCCTACTTCTTGTCCATTAATATGGTAAATGAAGTAAAAAAGAAAACAAACAAACAAAAAAATTATTAAAAAAAGGTTATGGATGAAATTTGGAAAAAATGAATCAATCTTCTATGGTAATGTGTGCCCTTTTTATTCTATTGTTCGCTTCAAATAATTATTATGGCCTTTAAAGAAAACTTGTACTCATTCTGCACCTGTTCATAAAGAACATGATTCTTCACTCCTTGGTTATTTTGACAGTGCTAGCTTTCCCACTGTCTGTCTACTATTGGGATTAAAATATTAAGAGGTGATGTCAGGAATATCAAGGAACAGATTATCATTGATAATAATATTATATTCAATATAATTAATATTCAAGCCTGTATTTTAATTTTGGGGGGTGAAAAAGAACCAGTTATTAAAGGGGTGAGATTAGACAAAGGTCTGAAATACGGTCTGGAAAAAAAAAATAGAAACGCACAGTCAGCATTATGAATAACCAGAAAAAAAAAGTATTTGAAATAAGGAACCTAAAAATACCATTGTATTACTAACAGCTGTATTTCAGCGCAGGAAAGCAAGACAAATTTTACCACAGGTAAAGTACCTCAGGAACCTGAGGGTTCAAAAGAGCAAAACTGGAGCAACACTAGCTACAGAAGGGATGTCTGGAGTATCAAGGAACAGAATATCATTGATGATAATATTATATTAAATATAATTAACCCTCTGGGGTCTGAGGGTGTTTTGGAGCCCTGGAGAAGTTTAGAAATGCCCTGAAATTTGTGTTTTTTTCAGTTGCTTATAAACATACAAAAGTCTGAAATCACTGTATTCAGCACAAACTGGGCTACAATCATATTTGAGTAGCGTGTATGTACATGATTGCATTTTTGCCCAAGCGACGTTTATGCATGGTTAGTGAAAAACAAAAATTATTGTCACTGAAATAATGCCAGAAAACACATATAGAACATTTTGTTTACAAGACTTTTGACCACAGAATCTTGTAGCCTAGAGTTACTTCAAAAAACTGTGAAAATCATAATGTTCATTCATTTTTGTTTAGAAGTCTGAAATTAAAAAAAACAAAAAAAAAAAAAACAGATATTAAAGCTGTGAGATTAGTAAAGGGTCTGCAAAAAAAAAAAAAAAAAAAAAAAAAAAGCTTTATGAGTGAGCAAAAATGTCTGTTTTACTGAAAGTAAGCATCATGTTCGTTTATTGTTCTTCCAGTCCAAAGCAGCAGGTGGGCTCTCTCTCAGCGCTAATTCTCTTTTTGATCTGTGAGTCGTTCACAGATGAGGATTAAAAAAAAATCACCGAACGCAGCACAAATCAACCAGAACTGCCCAAGCACATGTGACATAAAGCAAATGAACCGGGGTTGCATTCGTTTAGTTAATCATCTTAGTTATTCCTTCACTTAAAAATGTTCAGGTTTGAGAACCGCTACTGAAGAACCGACTATTCATCATGGGAAACTTACTATTTATTATTTCTGGGATCTTGTTGTTAGCATTCAGGTAGCATTTCTAACAAAGAATTCCTAACAGAAAATAAAAAAGTGCATGAGTGCATGAGATGGCGCTTTAATGACGACATAAATAATCGTGTGTATTGATTGAACTGATTTTTGCTGTAACTGAAGAAAGAATCAGAATCTGGAGAGAAATTTGCTATTAAATATACAAGCTTGTTGTATATCAGTGATACAAAATTGTACACGGTTTTGTCCTTTCTGTAGGACTAGCGCTGCATAAATTGGACATACTAGCATTGGACATAAATTGTATAAGTATATAGAATACATATTTCTAAAATATTCTAAAATCTTGTCTTTTTTAGATCATTTTCTTAAGTCATTTTGCTCATCAAGAAAATGCATCTTGATTTAAGAATTTTTAGATATTTCTACTGAAATCAAGACAAAACTACTAAGTAAGAAAGTCATTTTTTGCAGTTTGAAGTTTCGAAATTTGGCAGAAAAATAAGAAAAAAAAAATAAAAGGAAAGCAAAACACCTCTAGCTTAAACACAATTAGAAATGTTAGCATTTGGTCTGACCGGTGTTTAGCTAAGAAATAAAAAAAATAAAAAAATTTTCATATGACTGGAACAAACTCGGAACGCTGTGGCTAAATGGCTAAATTGTAAATGTTGGAATCTCTGATTAGACCTCCCACAATCAATATTTCTTCAGTAACCACTTTGTTCTGGCCATATTCCAGGATGACCTCTGCAAGGAAAATCAGAGAATAAACACCGGACACATGACACCCAGTCGATCACACACTGACACACTTATTCACACCAAAGGAAAATTTCAATTTGCCAAGCTGCCTGAATGTTTATATGGTAAGATATGGAAGAAAACATGTAAAAAAAAAAATCAGACTGATAGTAGATAGAGCTCATGATCAAACCCAGATCCTGGAGCTCCGAGGTATAAAATCTATTTAAATCTTCTCTTTGCACCACCAGCACCACATCACCCCTTAATCTCCGAGTTAATTATGGAAGAGTGTGGGCGGTGATGACTGTCCCAGTGTTACATTAAGCAAGGAAACAAAGAATTATGTTACCTGATTCATTGAGTTATTTGTACTACAGGGCTTTCTTTTGAAGATTATGAACTATAAGAGCAATTTGGTCAGCACTTTTCACCCACAGTTCAGAGACAGCAGTAAGCAAATAATCAGCTGATGCTGACCTGAAAGAAAAAAAAAACAAAAAAAAAAACAAGAGATTTATTAAAACACAACCTGTTTTCTATAGTAGCCATCAAACGCCTGGGTGCATTTCCGAGGAATAGTTCATACATTATGAAAAACTAATGTAGTTTCGTCCAATTTTGTTTCAGGATTATTGATGACACAGAGGAGAGTGCAATGACCGGAGTTGCATGGATTGCAATATGCAACATCGAAGCTAATTATGCATCGATATCCTTATTTTCATATTGAATACAAGTACCTGCTTTTGGTACTCATTAGTACTGAGACAGATAATTCATCGATAAAAAAATACATCGAGTCAATTCACATTTATTTGTATAGCGTTGTTTTTTTCTGACATTGGACATTGTCTCAACGCAGCTTTACAGAGCATAAGAAATATAATACAAAATGTTTAATATTATACAAACATGTGTACACAATTTCAAGATTAATATTAGACTTAGATTTAAATGTGTTTGTATTTATCCCTAATGAACAAGTCTGAGGTGACTGAGGTGACTGTGACGAGGAAAAACTCTTTTAGATGGAAGAGGAAGAAACCTTGAGAGGAACCAGACTCAAAAGTGAACCTCATCCTCATTTAGGTGACACTGGAGGGTCATATAAATATAAATATACAGTCCGAAATTTACGTGAATTTGTGCTTAAGAAAAGCAAAGAAATCTGCCAATGGGGTAAAAAAAAAAATAAAATCTTGAAATGAGTTTACTTTTTAGTAAACACTAAATTGAAGAAAAAAAAATCTTACCCCATTGGCAGACTTTTTTGCTTGTCTTAAGCACAAATTCACTTAAATTTGATATTTTTGTCTAAAAACTAGACTTATTTTCTTAGGTCGTTTTGCTCATCAAGAAAACGCATCTTGATTTAAGAATTTTTAGATATTTCTACTGAAATCAAGTAAACAATTCTTAGTAAGGAAGTCATTTTTTGCAGGGAAACGTTAATATCTCGTTTCGATTTTTTATTTGTTGCCTCCTGTCGCGTAGTAAGAATTTACCATCGGACATTAAGTTCCACTGCGAATACTAAAGTCGCAGTCTGTCCCTTTGCGCCTCCTGCCACCCTTCTCTCTCTTCCTTTAATAGAGAGATTAAGGGTGAATAACTTAAGCGCACAGAGCAAATCAAGCATCAGCGCATGTTTCTCAGTGCTCAGTGCTCAGTGAACTTAAGTGCTCTCACATGCAACAGTTTCACCGCAGCATCGCTTCACCGCTCTGCGCTCACCGACACCTTTGTGCGTGAGTTTTTAATGACCACGCTGGCTCATACTGCTCTGCGTACTCGGGTTGTCTGCCCTTACAGACTCTGTAGTAAAGATACTGTTTAAAAGGTTACTCGTATTGTTGGAAGGTGCTGTAGTCGATCCTGATGATATTTTAGAAGCTGGTAGTGTGTAGTCTGCTATGTTTTGATTATTAATCATGAAATATATCCAGATCTCTATCAGTTACTGCTCTCTAAGCTCGTGTATCTTGGTATTACCTAGGAACGGTGCTCCGTATCGACTCGTCTAATTTTTAGATCACGGGTAAATAAGCATGAATCATAAAATGAGGGTTTGGATGCGAAAAAAATACGAGTAGTATAAACAGTGAAGACTCATGAAAAAAATAACTTGTGTTCACTCAGGCTGCTTGGA
>JAOTRN010000001.1:14764469-14776189 GCA_028566695.1 Bagroides melapterus
GTGTGTTGGAGCAGGGTTGGAACTAAACTCTGCAGGGCTCTGGCCCTCCAGGAACTGAGTTTGACACCCCTGCTGTAGACGCTTGGATATTTCTTTGGGTCTTTGCAAAGTTGCCTGAGGTGCTCCTGAGTAACTAGCTTGCTAACACGTAAGAACAGGAAAGGCTAGGGTGTATAGACGTTTAAAAAAAAAAAAAGGATACCTTTGATTTGTACATGGGTTTAACACGTGTTTGGTGACATTATTTCTACTCATTTCAAATCTAATCTATGTAGGATTTGCACGTATTTGCTTCCAGAAACAAAAATAGTAAATTGATCTAGATTAAAGATCCGTTGTTAAAAGGATCGATATTTAAACAACGATATCAGTATTACTGAAGAATTTTGCTTGCTACACTCGTTATCCCACACCTACAGTATATCTGTATGAAATCCTACACTCCAACACCTCTCAAACTCCTGATTGATGTTCTATAATGATATTCGTATCATGCAGTGCTTTTAAATTAGCTCAGCCTCCCCAGTGTTATTCCACCGGTCCCTAACCATCTCTGACTACACTTAACCCATCAGGAGCTCGTACTACAATGAGATCAGGGCAAAAAATAAATAAAAAATCATGTGGTATGATGCATCCTTCAGGGGCTTCCCAACCGTGCATTAGATTCAAACTAAATTTTTGCTTCACTTCTACTTCGACTCCCAGGAAATACACTGAGTTGCCAGTTTATTTGGTAATTTAGTAATTACTCGGCAAATAAGTAGAAATACAGTAGGTTTGGAGGCCTGAAAAAAAAAACAATATATAGTTTGGAAAATTAGAGATTAGAGAAGACTATTGCGTCACAGATAATTTGAGAGTTGATATCTGATTACAGACGATCTGTTTCAATGCAGCAACTTGATCAAAGTATGACATTGATTGTGTGAAGAAATCACACCCTGCTAGCAAGGTTTTAGTCATCAGGTTCATCAGTAACCCAACATTTTTCATGATGTCTTCATGAAACCTTCATGATTTATGGCTTTTGCTCTATTTTTGCTACCTTGTTCTAACATTGGAACAAAATTCCTGATTTCCTACAGAAATATCCTGTTTTATTTAACGTGTTTCACTTTTTGTTTTCAAATGTGTTGCTGAAGTATACGATATAATTGAATGATTGTATGAATAATACACTATAGTGTAACGAATAAAGCAATAAGCAGATCTGCAATCGTGATTTTTCTCCAGCTAAGCCCTGGATGTGTTAAGTCTACTCCACATTATGCTTAAATAATTAACCAATATCTTTAACGGCCCGACAAAATTTTTCTTCCAACTTAATGGACAGGACCTATGATGGAATCTAGCCTGCTCAGCATAAAATAAAATAAAATTAAAAACATTTCCACATTTGGGTTGCGGAGTTTATGGTTTCGTAAAGTCTACGTTATAGACGTTTGATGGGTTTTTCCTGCCTCGTACGAGCCCTTAATATACTGAACGTAAAAAAAATGACGTACTAGATACATAATAATCTTTCAGCCAAGCGCTTAGACCTTTTATAAGGGGCTCCGCTGGTGCTCTATCTTAAAATAAAATCAAACTCAGGAAGGGGGATGATTCAAAAAATGAGATTTTCACATTGATAAATTGCGCCAGTTGGTGTGCAATCGCAGCAAAGTATTTTCAGTACAAATCTTCACAAGCTTTCCTCTCTAACCTTCTTTATTTTCAGTCAGGCTGGAAAAGTGAGAACGGCCTTTGAAGTCACTGTTGTGGAGAGAGAGAGAGAGAGAGAAAGAGAGAGAGAGAGAAATGCAGCACTGGAGATTAATTAAATGCAAGCTGCTGAGGGTGTCTCTTCCAATTAGCATCATTCCATTTCTTTCCCGTGGTTTTTGCTGATAGTCATGGCTTTGGTAGCACTTTTTTTCTTGACAAAGCCATTGCTGCTGATTTCAATAAAAAGGTATGAGGACAGATTAAAAACACTGCATCAGATTACATTGGCATAATAACTCAAGATGGCTTCAGCACCCTTTTCTGTCTAGGCGGACTGATTAGAAATGGCTGTCACGGCAGGAGAAGAAAACTTTTACGGGAGGATTTACAACAGGGAACGCTGCACCTCAAGGATCAGCAAGGCCTAATAATTAGCAGAGGAGTGCCGCTACTTGGCATGATTTACTGGCTGCTTTGTCACTGACTGTGGTGACATTTTTGTAACAGCATCCTGCGTTAATCAGTAGACCTGAAAAAGTACTCGGGGATGTTGATTTAGTCAGGCACGATCGGCTTACGAGGAATTCAGAAGCTGTTATTTACCTATTGTGCGTTCGTCTTGCGTGTAAGTAACAGATGATAAAGTAATAATGGGTTTATTACATACGAGTTATAATAGCAGACCTACTGGTGTGGGATCGAATCTTATGAATGGAAAAGGAGACTTGGGAGCGAGTTAACAGCTTGGGTTGTTTCTCTGACACGTCCAAATTCAGTTATGGACTTTACAATAGCTACAAAACAATAGACAATTAGGTACGCACAATTAGTAAGACCTAGTATAAGTAATCACCCCACTTCTTGTTTGAATGCTAAATTGTTTTTTTTTTCCTCCCATAATGCAAAGTGAGGCTCCTGCTACAATATCCCATTTAACAGAATGTAAACATCAAGGGAACATCGGATGAATGATTCATAATGACAAACAATGCAAATGAGCTATTCATCCTTTATCTGGGAAAGGTAGGGCATAAAACGAAGACGCTTCATTGTTTCCGCACACCTTCAATACGCCACATCTGCTCCACTTCATTAACATGCTTACAATAATTATAGAGTACTGTGATGTATCAAAAATTGTATGAAATTTGCAGCAATACTAACTACTAATAGGTTTATGCTGACAGGGTATATATATTGTACATCAGGATAGAGTTGATGCACATGAATCCAGGTACGAATGTGAACCCGAGACAAATTTATAACCTATTAAGGGAATATATTCGGCAGACGAGACGTTTCTTGCAAGTTATATTTGACTATCAAAATGATCCCCGGTACATTAGAACACAGACAGTAATCCAAGAAAACACAAAGTATACTCGTAGATACTTAAACAGTTTGGACGGACACCAGGAGCGTATAAATCATCACGCCATTAGCATTACTGGTCAGGAGGAAACGTTAACGTGCTGCCTGGTACTGTGTTTTTGTTGCCCAGTAACTTAATTGAATAGGATAAAAATGTTAGCAAACAATTTTATATGGTGAGCAGGTTAGCTTGGTAAATGCATGAATTCAGATGCAAATGAGTATATATAAATTCCTGGATAAAGGATAATGACTTGACCTTTTTTAAGAAAGTATTTAAGGTAGCACATCATGTTTGTGCCCTCAACAAAGAAGCATACGGTCACTGGCCAACATCAATGTCTTGATTCGGTGTTTTCACATCACTTGGCACAAGAACAAGATTCGTGTTGTGCCAACAGGAACGTCAAAGTATACGACACGTTTATATGCGTTTTTTTGTTTGGTTTTTTTTTGCTCAGATTTTTTAGTTTCCTCACACCTGATTCTGAAATGGTCATGAGACATCTTATGGTGCAACAAGCAGTGAGTGTCACACCATCATAAACCACAATAAAAATATATATGTTTATGGACAACAAGTAACATTTTTAATCGTGATTAATCGCATGATTTTCTGTGATTAATCACATTGTTCTGCACAAAATTCAATAATGAATTTAAAAGAATGTGTATTTATTTTAAAAGCACTGCTCTATGAACAAAAGTACAATAACATTAGGTTTGTAAACACTTCAAACAAATAAGGTGTTTGTTTTTTTTACAGCAGTTTTCCCTTTACATAATAACAGTTCTTGTACATCTCAACTGAAACATTAATGAAGTTCTCCGGTGAGAAAATTCAACTTTGCAGTGGTGATAAATAACATTGGTTCTATCAAATTCACCATGTGGAAGAGATTTAAAATGAAAATGTTTGTTTAAGAGTTCGGTATCTTTCTACATTTTAATATCCCGCTAGGTGTTTTCTGTTCTGGTTCGAGTGAGTGCTGCAGCAGTCTTAGCTCCGCCCCAAATTCGTTGACGACTATGACGACTATCACAATCCAGTACTGATCAACATCCCACCCCTCCTGTGACCCCTGATTAGTCTGTATGTGTATTCAGAGCCAGTGAGCAACGGACTTTCAAAATAATAATAATTTAAAAAAAAAACTGCGTTAATGTGCGATAAAATATTTGTTGCCGTTAATTAACATAATAATAAGTTAATGTGCCCAGCCCTAATACGTAAATTAAACAAAACTCCAAAAGTCTGTAGTACTCTTACTGATTGAAAGAAGTAAAACTAATAAACTTTTTACCACCAGATGCCAGAACCTATTTTATAGATAGATAGATAGATAGATAGCACCTTAGATAGCACCTTTTATAGATAGATAGATAGATAGATAGATAGATAGATAGATAGATAGATAGATAAATAGATAGATAGATAGATATGTCCCTCCTGTCCCAAGCTACTGAATATCCAACCCTCAACACCACAGAAGTGTTTATTATAGCCACATCCAGGGTCACTCTTACTGTAGAGTCTGACTCCGGAAAACAAAGAAAGCTGGCACGTACTACTAAGTTTAATAAAATTAAAACTGGAAAGTAAAATAGTGAAAATTGCTGCAACTCTCTTATGTAAACAAAGAACAAAACAAGAAGTGAGCTGTCAAGTGTTATTAGCTGATTTGCATCTGTGCACTTCAGCAATCAGTTTTCTGGATAACAAGATTCATATTTGAAGTGTAAATGCGCTTGCTTAGAATCCAGCTCCAAGACTCCGAGTATAAATGAGGTCTGTTATGTCTATGATGGCTTGTTATGTCTGCTAAGGAACATAATGTTATGTAAACACACAACATGTTTATGTATGGATATTACGTCCGCTCGGAAGGTCACGAGGGGGAAACGTTTTGTCTGTCCATTGCTTCTTCATAGTTAGGATTGTGCCATCAGCAATGCTTCTGACTAAACAAGAACTGACAGGTAATTGGAGTCATAAGTCTCCTTATTCCCCTCCAATTATTTTCATGCAGTCTACTTGAGGACCAATTATCACAAATTGTGTTGCCTTGTTGCTGATTTTTTTTTTTTTTCCCCACTTATTAGCACTTACAAGGGAACTGATCAAGGGTTAAAAAGGTCACTATTATGATGCTATTCTTCAAATAATTATTTGGTTTTAATTATAGCCTAGTTATACTGTATTTAACTAGAAATAAATGCATGTAGAAGCCAGAGGCATCCTCTGCCAAAAATGGAGCTCAATGACATCTTAATTTCCCTTGTGTTTCCCTACCAAACCCTGTAGATTATTGGCTGAAATACAGCAGCGCTGCACAACACAAGACCCCTTTTATTAAGCCCCTCACTTTAAATGTCACTGCTGCCCACCTCGACGTCAGGCGTACAGGGTAGGCAAACATTGTAGGAGTAGCTCAAGGCAGTGTCCGAATTCGAATCTCCTATTCGCAACTTGATCCGAGTGAAACGGAGATGACGGCGTATGCACCGACAAGGCTGATGCTACTTGTCAGAATGCATATACTTGTTGACAGGAAGCAGAAGATGCTCTGACTTACATTCTCTGCCCTCTGCTCACGACTCACACGCATATATCTTCTCCCACGATTCCTGTGGCAGAAAGCAAATCATGTAGCTACTGATGTGTTCGTGTATGTGCCCTGCCTGCTGTGAGTTGGCACCTCCCAACAACCTCCAACCCGATGTTTGGTCAGAATAAATAGCAATAAATGATGAGGGGGTTAGGGATGAGTCATCACGAAGGAGGCATGCACAGAAAGTCATTATCCAAGAGGGAGAAAAAATACAGTGCCCTGCAACAATACAGCTTCTGTAAGGCTTTAGTTCATCTCAAGAGCCCACTAGAAGTGCAAGTGGGTGACACGAAATAAAGCAGGGTGGAATTTAGTTCAAGGCCAAAAGTATGGGAGGACAGAATCAATTGCATGCCATGTAGCCCATTAAATGTTAATGTTCTTTACATTTCAGAGCCAGGAACATTGTGGACTAGAGCAGAGGTGTTCAAGAGACAATTGTAAGGCAGCTTGGGTGGGTGATAGAACATCAGGTCACCACAGCTCATTCCCTTAAGTCATAAAAGCAGAGATGACTTACAGACATCTGAGGTTAAAGAAAGATGGAGGAAGTGGAAATGGAGATCGATATTCAGGTTGGTGCTGCTGGCAGACCATCAAACTTGGCTGCTGGAGGATGAGGCCGTGCCAATGGGAAGGCAAGCGTCAGATTTACAATGCTGAGAGCCGAGAAAATCCCTATAAACCATTGCGACCTCTTTGTATTATGTTCAGGCCCTGGCGCCTTTAAAATAAAAGTGATGGAAGCCAAGGCAAAGATCACAATAAGCAGAGAAGAGGGATGGCAAGCTTTAAATATATCACTCATCGAGGAGGACCGCGTTGTATTGAGGACCTCCGAGCCAGAGGGGACAAGACACCCCGGTGCTTCGGAAGCAGATGAGGAGGATGTGTCAGTGAGAATTAATACTCTCCCAGCATTCACTTCTAATTAGGCACAGGATAGCCTTAGAGAGCTGGGGTCTGATACTACAATGAGCTTTCCACTCTGTACTGGGGAACTTTTTTCCTCTCTTTCAGTGGCTCTGCTTTGCCCAGGCAGACAGTCAACGCAAATGCTCTCTGACGTGCAAATAAACCAAGAAGGCAGACTGCAGCTCATGGCTTCTAGTTCAATCTCATTCAGGCACTTAAGAAGAGCAGCCCTGGTCTTTTTTCCCCCACAATCACCAGCTGAACTCACTCTGTGTCACAATAACCTACAACATAGCAGGGGAGGTGGTATTTTTGGAATACCTACATATTTTCTGAACGTTTCCAGGGAAGTAGGCTGTCTGCCTTTTTTTTTTATTTTTTTTTATTCTTTCTCATTTTCCCCCATTATTTCAAATAAGGAAACATCAATTATGAATGCTTGTGTAAACAAATCTGTGCTACTCTTCAATCATCAGGCTGATCGTCCACAACATGGCAAATAATTTTTGCTTCTTTGTTAAGAAGCCGGCATTGCCGACATGATAGATGTTGAGGCAGTGTGCCTGAAAGCAACCTAATTATAGAACTTGGAGACAGCAAGGCAGAGATGGAAAGGAAGAGAGTGGGGTGGGATATAAAGAGGTAAAGAGTGGAATGCTTCCCCTCCATGTGACATTAATGTTATCTCCCAGAAGAGCCAGACTCGGCTGTAGTAGTCTGAAACTGGCAGATGTGGCTAGACAGACAGAATCAGGCTGATAAATAACGACGACAGCACAATAGCCTTTTTTTTTCCCCAACAGCAGTGGTCTCTTCTCAGAAGAGAACTGGGGGAAAAGGCAAATGGGGTATAAGAGGCAGGTAAGAGGGCTCTTAAGACTGAGACGAAAATGGTTGAGAGAGGCATTAAAGAAAGATTCCTTCGTACAGCTCAATCTTAGCGGCTGTGTTCACATGTGGCTAGTCGTGTTTGGACTGCCAGAAAAGAGCGTCAGAGCACACCCAGGCTGCATTTAAGGGCTCTAGTGCACAACGGTGCTCCAATTATTCCACCTCTCAGCCTGAAACCTTTTCACCAAGCCAGTGTGTCTGCGATTAGAGCGCTGAACTTGCTCCCTGCAGACAAGTGGCGCAAACCTCTGGCAAACGCTCAAACCTGACAGTTACTAAGTGAGACCCTGAAAACTAAGAGGGAAAGACAAAGCAGGAGAAATGACAGAGGGAGTTTTTAGGGACTATGAGCAGTAATAGGCTGCTCCAGCTGCAAGGGATTTGGCCTGACATTTTTGCAGTGCAATTAGGGAGCTCTTTTGTCTGTCACAGCTTTCATGTGCTGGTCTGTTGCTTCTGGTCTTCACAGCTTGGGCCAGAAAGTATATCGGGCCAATTTGAGCGTGATGCCGTGTGATGGGCTTGATTTGACTCTATTAGGACCTTAATACATTCATGAATGAAAAACAAGGTGCCACCTGATCTCCTGCCGCAGGGAGAAAGAGATGTCAGCAAACGGAAAACAAGGAAAGTGACGGAACACTGTCAAGAGTGTGGAGACACTCTACAATCGAGCCAGAGACCGCAATGTATTTGACAGGGACAACTTTGTTTATCTGCAAGAGTCAGAAGACCTTGACAGAGTTAGGTGGCCAGGCTGCTTGAGTGTCTAACGGGCCACCAGTGGTCTCCTTTAGTCTTACAGATGAAAGAACGGAAAATTACTTATTTATGATGCATCATGTTTTCGTAGGCAAATGCGGCTCAAAAAAATATCATCCTCATTCATATTTAGTCCCTCATGTCTTTGATTAAAGCTGTAAAATCACTATGCTACTTCTAACTCATTGTGGGAAAATACGTAAAAGTTGACTAAGTCGGCAGCAGCGTACAGCGTTATAACTTTCAGAAGCCAGAAGAACCTTCAGACCTGCTATTGCTTTCTTAGACCATTAAAGGAACAGTTGTTTTTATAGCCCCCTGCTGCTAGAGCGGCGATCCGCAATCGCATCAAAACATAAACAAACCGTTCCGTTACTCAGAAATGACATATATTTATATTGAAACTTGGTACATGTTGTAATAAAAACAGGGCATAGATGAGAAGTTAGTGCTGAGCTAATATCCGGGCCAGAAAAATGAACAATGGTAAATAATGAGACAAATAATGTTTTCTTTCTAAGGTTTGTAATAGTATAATTGAGGAGTTGTTTTTGGTACTTTTTTGTTCTCAGTGTGTTCTAAGCATTGTAAAACATCTCTAATAGGGAAATACCCAAGTGCAAACCTGGACATATTTCGTATTTATGGCTTTCCCAAAAAGGATGACCAAAAAGAAACAAACCGGGCCTTTAAAGTTTGGTTGTACAATGATGAAACTAACACTTTAGCACTGCTTTAAACATTGAGTTGGTTTTTAGCCTAACGTCTCAAACCACAGTCATTTTTCATTACATCACTTCCTGGCGTTTGCATTCCTACCAGGAAAAACACACACTGGTGTCCCCTAGTGGCTCATAATGGCTTCACTGGTATTGACACTACATCACAGTTGAAACCTGATTATTGGTATTAAGTGAGTCAGTAGAGTCATGTGGAGATTTTTATTCCTTTACTGCATTTCCAATTCAAACTCATTTGAATATAGTCAGGGGTTACTGTAGTAATCCTGGTCATGGTGGATCCGGAGCCTTTCCCAGGTACACCGGGCATGAGGCAAGAATTGTCCCTGAATAGGACGCCAGTTCATCAAATGGCATCATGCAGAGACATGATCATGTGCTCATCACACCTGCGGGACATTTATCCTAGCCAATCTTCTACTGGCATGTTTTTTTTTAGGAGAAAACAGTTTTCAGACAAAACATACAACTCTTTGGACAGACAGTATTCTGATCCAGGGACCGAACCACGGAACGTGTGGCTCTGAGACCGGTTTAATGAAATCTTTTTTTTTTTTTTATTAACAAACTATACGACATTATTTAATTTAGAAGAAATTGTTGGAATTGAAAACCCCACACGTAACCTTCGAAAAGTGATTCTTGTATGAATTGGTTATTTTTCAGTGTCTGTGTTTTTCAAACAATCAAATGTCTTACATAATTATAATCAGTCCCTATAAAATTGCCTTTTCACGAAAAAGCTCCGGTGTTAAAGGAGCACTACAGGGCTTTCATTTGGCAGGCTTCATCATCGGAACTGCGAATGACAGACACGCGCTCGTGGCAGGTGTTACTCTTCAGCTTTGGTGGGTCTAAATTACAGAGGATAAAACATGGCTAATTTTGCCTTGAGTTGCCTCGCTGTATAATGTGTGTTAAATTTAGCAGCTTAATGCTGAAGAGAACTGGTGAGAGGAGAGCGGCGAATATGGTCTTCTGACATGCCAACAAAACCCTATTTTTTTTTCCCGAAATGTTGTTTAATTATCTTAACTTGTCAAGTTTCTTGCAAGAATTATCCGTGATTAAAATCCCTTGCAATTTCGTACTTTGTTCTACTACGGTTGTCACATTATAACACTGTTTAGGCAATTACTGCTTCTTTCATATGGGAATTACTTTTGCATTTCATTAAAAAAAAAAAAGGAGAGCTGCAAGAATAATTGCATGTCTTTCTTCATTTCATCTTCTCCTTGACGCTCTTTCCCTTCCCCCCCCTCTCTCCTCCCTCTATCTGGATCTGAGGAGCACATAATCAGAGGAATAAACAGTCAGACGGTGAATGGAATTTGTTTGAAATTGCAAATAACTCCAGACTAAATCTGGTGTCGTCAAGTGAATCGACAACAACTGCAGGTTTTGACTAGGAGGTAAAACAATGTGCGTGTTGACTTAGCTCTGAGAAAAAAGCTTAGCCTCTTGATGTACGGCTTGTACCTTCTCATCATCGCTGTGAGACACAGTTGTGAGGATTTGACATGGTTTGTGAAGCTTTTTTTTTGGGGGGGGGGGCGTATTCGGAGCTGAGTAGTGTGTGTGTGGTGAGGCGTTAATATCAAAATTGTGCACGTGCATTTACAGCATTTCCATGCAGGGGTCAGAGACACGTCTCAAGGAAATCTATGTAAATATTACACGCTAAATCTATTCGTGCTTTGCTTTTCATGCTAATTCATGCCTCTGTGCTGTATTGTCGTTTATCCTGTGAGAAGTTAGCGGTAGTCTGTTGCTCTGCTGATCACGGTGCAGGTTCATTGGTATTTAAAATAATGTTTCACTATTAGCTCCTAAAAGCAAAAGCAACCAATGCCAACATCTCCTCACTGCCATCTATGAGATTACAAGTGCGACGGCTGAGAGGACAGAATTAGGAGGAATTAGGTTGAAGCTTTAAAACCATGGAAACTGTTGGAGCTGGTAGATATCCAGCATCGTAGGTAATGTAGGAAAGTGTGTAAAGGAAAAAAAGTAAAAATTAATATTTTGATTAAAGAAGTTTAAACTTAAACTTCTTACAAAATAAGTCTCGACATTAACCCTTTGTTAACATTTAACAAAATGTTCTTTTATAAACCTCATATTATAGACCGTAAGCATCTCAGGGAGCAGAAATAGTTTCGATATAATCTTATATATTGAAGATATGATCATTTGTGTGGAGAAAAATAACCGTTCTGGCATTTTTCTGAACTTTTCTACAAATATATTGCAACTAGTATGCTGGGTAAAAACAAATACTTTGTAAAAATACAAAATCCTAATAAAATAAAAATACAAATCCTTAAATCTCTGAGTGTTTTGTTTCATTTGTATCATTATACTACAGGTTAATGCGTAGCGGTTTTAATATACGCGATAACAACTATAAAAACACAGTATGATCGCTAAAGTTTTTCGTTAGCATTTACGTCCGTGTGGATTTCTGTGTCATGATGTTTATATCCTTCATATTCACTAGCACTTGACATGGAGGTAGCAGAGATGAGGAGGTTGAGGTTCTCTTTAGGAGTGACGAGGATGGACAGGATTAGGAACGAGCACATCAGAGGGACAGATCAGGTTGGCTGGTTTGGGGACGAGGTCAGAGAGACTAGATTGAGATGTACAGAGGAGAGAGAGGAGTTATATTGGTAGAAGGATGTTGGAGATGGAGCTGCCAGGTAAGAGGTCGAGAGGA
>JAOTRN010000001.1:14804342-14821326 GCA_028566695.1 Bagroides melapterus
CCCCCAAAAACCCCCACCTGCTCCTCCCCCTCCTGGCGCGGGGGCGGCCCCCGGCGCCCCCCCCCCCGAATCGGATGTACATAGACCCTTATGCACATCTCATAATCCACACAGAACACCTAAAACAAGCCCAAGTATCCTGGCGTTAGAAAACATTTTTTATGTGGGAGGAAAAAAAATCTGAATAGACCCTTATGTACATTTCATAATCTAACGCCGGGATATTTGGGCTTATTTTAGGTGTTCTGTGTGGATTATGAGATGTACATGTTTTTTCCCCCACATAAAAAAAAACAGATTTTTTTCCCCCCACATAAAATTGAAAATGAACAGCAGGTTTTAGAATTTATAAAATTGGGGGAAAAAATAAATGTGTAAAATCTTGATTCTGCATGGTCGAGATTTCTAGAAAAACTTATGCTGACTGTGTTAACTGTGTTTTGTTGTTGTTGTTGTTTTTTTATCATTATTGTTACTTATGATCCAAATTAAATTGAAATTGTGTTTTCTTGAGTTGTTGATTTATGATTAATCCTAAAGCTGGAAAAGTGTAAATTGGTATAAATCTGTCTGTGCTTTGAGTACATACATCTGAGCTGATGGTGTAAATGATTCCAAGAACACAGATAGCAGATGAACCAAGCCAAATATAGCTGAGTTTCAGCAGATGAGTATCATTTCTGCCAACGACAAATGTAGTGTGGGCCAAAAATTTATGCAGTCACGTTGGTGGTTTCATGGCATTGGTGGAATCATTGGCCAAATAGGACTATGTTCAACCAGCCGTATCTAGTTCTTGTGCTGTATTTCAATTCTGGGCTGAAAATGGCTCAATTATAAGATGTTCAAAGAAATGTGAAATATGGTTTTATCAAGATTAGGTTGTGGATTTGTTCTGGCAGCCAGACTTGGATGATTCTGTCCCCATTCAACTGTGGACTGATGGTGGCAAAGTGTGGGCTGGTACTGTAATGGGCAGTCACTGATTTTGGTATATGAGACTCTGAATATTTTGGATGTGAAGAAAAGGTTTACATTCTATGCACATGAATGGTAGTATGATTTTGAATAAAAATAAAATACTCTAATATCTATTTTGAAAATCTTATTGTTAATGAGTAGCTAAAAACATTTGGCTTGTAGCCTGGTGGCTTCCAAACTTCCCCTTTAAAGATATTAAATGACCTAGGTCATGTAATCTTCAGTAAAGTGGATTAGCTTCAGTTAGCTTCACTTTAATTTTAATTCCTTTTGTATTATAGATATTTCTTTTAAATATTGGACGGGTCTGGGTCGGGTCTGTGTAGCACATTTACGGGTCTCCTCTGGCTCGGGTACAAATTTTTGGACCCGTGAAGACCTCTAGTTAAAGTTGTGTTTTATTCAGCCGGAAATGGTCTCTGATATAAATATGAAGTACGTCACATTTATGCCCCGTCGTGACAGCAAATATCATTCAAAACGACCCAACAGCGATTAAGATAACGAGCCTGTGGTGTTGAATCGATAGCAGAGGAACGAATGCCTGGCTTAATATCTAGCTAGTGTGTTGCTTGCAGGTTGATTACATAGCTTGCTAACTATATAGAAATCTTTCACTTAAGCTAACAGGCTATTTGCATAGCCCTTTGATGGTGAAGTGGATTCTCTCCAGGGAAAATGATGAGGTTAAGTCATCGGGGTCACGTTAAAAACTATACCGAATTAGTTTCATAATGACAAAGCTTCTGTTGTCATCGTAGCTATAACGGGGACATATTTGTCGCTCGTTGTGCTGCACCTGTTTGGAATTTTCCCTCCCTGCTCTTCACACTTTTTTCAGCCAGTCACACCAATTTGGGCTTGCGCGTGTTTGTGGTGTTAATCTGAAAGGCGACACAAATGGTTCCCACCTGCATGCTCTTTGTCTGCTAATCCTTCCCCCTGGGACCACGGCCATTTCTTTTTGCTCTCCATGCTTGGGACACCTGTCCGCATGTCTGTCAACATACCGGACTCTTAAATGGTGATGGAGCAACTGGTTTCATTTACACCCGGGAAAGGGGAATACTTAGGACAAGCACGGATCCTCAAAACTTGAGAGTGGACATCAGGCTTTAAAGGACATCAATCAGTCTCTAGAGTTGGTATTCTGGCACTACTGACCCTCCTTACCAATGCCAGCCTTGGGAAGAATAGGGTGTGGCATCAACATGCCTGTACAATAGAGTCAGCCGCAAACTGTTGTCCTCCGAGTGCCACGAAGCGCTCGGCAATCAGAGGAGACAAAGTGACGAGCTTTACACGCATCACATATCGCCTTGAAACGATAGAACTATATGGTGAACATGCAGGATGCAATTGGTGAGAAATTGCTCCGAAACAAAGACAAAGCCTTTGTGTGTGGCTTGTTGACATGACTGAACAGGGGTCTGGATGTCTAATTGTAGCAGGGAGATTGCATGCTCGGAGCTTGACATTGATCGATGAAACACAGGTGCCATGAGTCACTCGGCCAGGTACAGTAAATCATCTGCAAAAATCCATGAAAGCCAATTATAGATGCTCACACATGACAAACACTTCAATGTCAGCGGACATTCAGGTGAACTACACCAACTGTAATGGCTTGGAAAAAGAAAGCCAAAGCACTGAACAAATCGCATACCACACGTAGAGCCCACACGGTGAGCGATGGACAGGATAGACGAAGCACCGCTACAAGAATGTTATGCAGACATTCTGAAATACGGTCATATTTTAGCTTGTCAATCTCGAATACCCTTCTTTTTTAAATTTACGCTCTAACAAGAAGAATGCAAACGCAGTATATGTAGAGTTGGAGGCAAGGAATAATTAGAAGAAAAACCTTTAGTGTATGTCTAACTGTGTAGGATATGATGTGCCTACATTCATCTTTACACTTATGGTGAGTGTCAGATATTGTACATTGTTTTTGTCAGGGCTTGTCTGAGGGGCAACATTTTTTTTTTATTAATTTTTTTTTTTGTATTATTGTACGATCTACATTTCAATTTTCAATTCAATATATTTAAGACATACTGGGTGTCTCTATAAGTCTCCACATTTAGAGCAAATATCTTCCTTTTTTTTATTCAAAATATATTACATCCTGTACATGATTGATATTTCTTTGTATATACACATGGAGTCGTCTCTCCAAGACTCGGCTCCCAGTTTGGCAACAATGATGTGTGTGATGTGCTCACTGTGTTTCCAGTTAAAGTCCAGTGCAACCTTGACAGCAAAAGTCATTTTTGTAAAAAAAAAAAAAAAATAATAATAATAAATAAATAATAAGACATTAGTAAGAGATTAATTAATAATTAATTTTTGAATGACTGAGCCATTGTGGAGACTTTTGAGCCACTTTTTACACTCACAAAATTACATATTAAATGAGAAAGTATAAAAGTAGTTTATTCCATCTAGAAAACCTTGATGCAAATATATAGTTACAGCAATGTGGGATTATTTTTTAATGTTTGGCCAATTTATTTATTTATTTTTTTAAATGTTTGGTATTGATTAAAGTTCTGTATCTGCAGGTCTGACAGCTTTAGTCTGGTCAGCACTCCATATAATCATAAGTGATTAATAAACATTAAAATAATGTTATTTCAATGTTATTTTAATATTCATTTAATAATGAAATTTATTTTAAAAATATTTTATTTTATTTTTTATTTTATATTCAATCACATGGTTGTTTTGGGGTTTTTTTTTAACAGAAGAGAGAGGAGAATTGTCAGAGTTTGCATTTTCCGGGTTTCTCTGTACCTTAAAAATGTGTATTGTGACACACAGACACTGTCTTTGAATTCAGTCAATACTTGGTTAAATTGTTCCATGTTCTTCTTGTTCTCAGCAAAATATCTTGTTTTACCATATACACTCACAAACACTCAAATGAATATTCAGCCAATAGCTGAGTAGCTGATTAACTAAAGAACTTCTTCCATATTTGATGTACGCTGTTATTAAACATGCAACGAAATAACAGTTCTGTTGCTTTTATTACTATTATTTACCAAGAATGCCAAGTTGCTCTGGGTGCTGTAATGTGCATTATGTAGCCTTCATTTAAATATTTCTGTCAAATCGAGCTAATATAATAAGACATTTGTTTTACGATAACCAAATTCAATGTGATTTTCAGACAAGATATTAACACATCCGAGGAAAACGAGTGTTTGAGGAAAGTTGAAGAGAATCGTGTTGAGGCAGACAGTGTGTGTGTATCTGGAGTGTGTGCATTAACCAACCACAAGGAGGAAGCACATCTACAAAGATCCAGCGCTCCTCTGCAGCATTGTATGCTGTGTAAATGCTGGATTCCTCAGAGCAGGAAATGAATCATCTAAAACAAGCCTATTGATCAATAAATATATTACAGGTAATATTATATACAGGTATTCCTGTAATATTACAGGTATCATTAATTGATTATGATTTCTAACTCTGACAGATAAAAGTTACACTGCGTGAGTATATACACAGCGTCGCTGAACAACTTCCCATCTTCTTCCCATTCAAATTAGATTCAGACGGTAAGACCTGACAAAACGTGACCCAGGGTCATGTTTACTTTGTCTCATTTACACTAGATGGCAGTAAATTTCAAGAGGTAGCAAAAAAAAAAAGAAGGCACAATCCTTGCATTCATCCTTGAACTGCACAAGGCGACATTATACATGCACAAAGTAAACAAATGCATTATTTAGTCGATGAGTCTACGAAACGAGGTGTCCTTGCCATCTCAACATCTCCTTTAGAAATGAAAGACAGATTTTGCAGAGCTTTAGTATATTCATTCATTTATTTATTTATTCATTTATTTATTCATTCATTCATTCATTCATTTATAGCCGCTTTATCCTGAACAGGGTCAAGGGTGGATCCTGGAGTTTTTCCCAGAACACTGAGCACGTAGACAGTGGGTGTATTCTGCTAACACTTACACTTTTTGACCTGATATTTCATTATAAAAATGATGCAAGAAACCAGGCTGCTTTCTCTTTTGCGGATTTCCATACAGGCCAATAATTACTTAAGCACACCCAGGCTATGAGATGCACCCACATCCTGACAACTCCTTCGTGCTGGTGGTTAAGCCACAGTGATGGGATACGGTTGTTAAGGCAGTGTTGAGAATGAGTGGTTTAGATTAGTCCATGAAATCCAGTGGAATAGCTGAAGGTAAGAATGTTGTGATGAAATGATGAAATGCAAAGTTGGAATTTATATCAAATTGAAAACAAATATAGGGTTGGTGTAGGAAATAAATGCGATATCCAGAGTGTATTATCTCTGAGCCCTTCATTTGTCTGTTGTATTTGGAGAGGGTGCATTCTGTCTCTTTCTCTCGCGCGCGCGCGCGCTCGCACGCTCCCCCTCCTTTTTTTCTTTATCTCTCCCTCCCTCTCTCCCTCCCTCCCTGCCTCTCCCTGATTGTTCTACAGTCTCTCTCACATCAGGGATTTTCTTCCTCTACAGTAAAAGCCTGGCGCTGACAATGTGGACACCGGGCAGGAATATTGAACACAATTCCGGCTTTGTTTGATCTGCGCGTGTACCTCCGTAAAGGTAAGAGAACAACCTGACAGTCTTCCTTTCCTTCTCTCTCTCTCTCCCTCACAACGACCACTGCGCTTTCCTGAACCGATTAGAGCCCAGGGAAAACGTGTTTGACTTTAGAAGCTGCTTTGCCCCGTAAGGTGAACCGCAGCTTTTATCACACCAGACAAATGTTTAACTTTGCGTTAATACCGAAAGGCAAGTCCTCGTGCTTCAGACATTTCGCGTGCAAAATAGAACGCCAAAAAAAATCTTTATAACAGGTCACGGGACGTTTTGCTTCTCTGCGTCGTTAAATCACATCAGCCAGGGCTGATCATCATTATCGAATGCACCGAGTGTGTGGACGGGAAGCCCAAGACAATCGGCACTTTGAGCCACGGGGCTAAGACTGCGATCTCCCCGAGTGCATGCGGTACATAGCACGAACTCAGGCGGTGTTTGATAGATTTGGAGCTCGCGATATATTCCTGAGTGAAAAATGATCATCTGCGGTGTTGGAAACAAAAGAAAACACAATCCATCACTGAGACTCACACAATTTCAAGTTTTACCTGGAAACTGGAACACTGTCGATATTGTTGATGTTAATGTCACACTTTAAATGTTAAGACTGATAGTGAAACAGTGATTCACTGAGACATTTCGCCTCACCTTACCGATTCGATTGTTTTAAACCAACAAATATAAACGATTTGACAGAAATGTCCATCACTAAGACAAATCGTATCAGATGGACAGTTGGCGTATGACATTTCACACTTCACATCTCATTGAATTCTGCTTCACAATTTGACAACAATTTGCAGCAAAACTGTTTAGCACTAGCTACACAAGCGGAATCAACATAATTATTCCGAACTGAACTGATAAGCTGCAGTATCTTATAGGGTTTTGATATTGCCTTAGTTTTGCAGGCTAAAATTCTCAATTTACTGAGTTGTTTTCACGAGTTTGAGAGAAGCAATCTAAAGAAATTAATGAATTGCTCCATAAGTTTCAAGCAAACAGCTGGGTGTGTGTGTACTTTTTGAATATCTAATTAGATTATGCTACACTGGTTGTTTAATTAATCACAAAGACTATATATAAATAATTGCACGTTAGTGAATGAAGTCAAGTCATTAATCACATTTCATTTATGTTTGTGTGGGGTTTGTGTCTGCAAGGTTAGTAATATTTGAGAGTTTGACCTTGTGGAGATATTATTTAACTGGTATTGATCTTTAACTTTAAACTGAAGCTTTTTTTTAAAAATAAATAAATGAATAAATAAATAAATAGCCAAAATATTTCATTTCGGGCTACTGAGGTTAAAGGTTAGGCATAGCATTAATTAGCCGTATTAATGATGATTTTAATGGAAGGTCGTCACAAGGATAGTAAGACAAAAGAGTGTGTGTGTGTGTGTGTGTGTGTGTGAGTGAGTGAGAGAGAAAGAAAGAGAGAGAGATACATTACATCTGAAGACCTAATTATAGATAGACACTCACTGGGTTGCCTAATTAATCACTAAGGCATGAGAAAAGTGATTTGAAGCAAAACTGATTAGCCATATTGGATAAGCACTGTTTTAAAATTGGTCACATTCTGAAGAAATACTGAAAAGTTTATTATGATTAAAGTAGCGAGTTAACAGAAGCTAGTGATTTAAATCAGCCTACTGATTTGATTCCTATAAACAAACCTGTGTAAATACGTCGCACTTTGTGGTTTCCTTGTTTGGATCATCAGCAAAATGCAGAAATTAAATAGATTAGAATGTCAAGCATCATTCTCTCTGTATAATGTATTTTAATTTCTTCCAGTGGTTTGTAGAAATTAGCCTAACAATTTACAACCTAGTCATTGCTAATAACACAGACACATTTTATTTGGTACTTAGCGTGCCATAAGGCAATATAGTGCCACAAGACAATAAGTTAATGAAAAACAATAAAATAATAAAAAAAGGAATCTTTATTGTATGTCACTACTCCAGCCCTCAATAGATGTCCCAAATGGACATCTGGCCATGAGTGCCTTACTCATTACTCCTGATCAGTTAACTGGATTATGCTCCTCTGGTTCTTTAATTGATTACCAAGACCCCACCTTCATTTTAGTAAATGAAGACAAGAGACAAGAACTGAACTGATTAGCAACATCGAATCAGCACTTTTTTTTTGTGTACACTCATTTGAGTAATCTGAAGGGTCTTGTAATGTTTAATGTTAGTCAGCAATTTTAGCAGGGAGGCTATCGCCATTCCATAATTACACACATAGGAAAATCTTATATCAGCCATTTTCTTAAGCAAGCTAAGAGTTTATTTTTGGCACAGCCAAAAAACAGATCACTGTGTTAAACAGAGCGTTAAATTGTGTTTATCACGGCTTCTTGCTTTTATCTAAAATGGAGTTCAGCATTATTAGTTGGTCTCAGATGTTGACATGGATAAACTTTCATATGTAAAGCTTTAAATTCCCTGCAACACTTAACTTTGTTTTAATGCTTAGCTTATTTACATATGAACAGAGTTCATGCTAGCTGTTTAAGTTAGCTGTAGTTTAATCAGGAACACTGATTTTAACTGTGAGCTGGTAGCTGCTACTTTTTCAAAACAAGACATGAGGAGAGATCAAACTGTTTACAAGAATAAATTGTTTTTGGATAGCTTTTTTTTGTATTATTTGTAATTAACAGTTTAATTAGAACCAAGTTGTTGGTGTAGCTTCAAATGGCAGCTAATATAAAGCTAAACGTGTAAAGCCTTCATACCCAGTCTAGCTTTAAACAAATAGATCATTTGACATATAGTGTCAGAGAAGATTCCCCATCTGTTTTTCTTTTTCGAAGTTAAATACAACTTCTAGTGAAATTATTTATCTAGCAAGTTGTTTTGCTTCTTGTTAGTCAGCGCTATTTGGTAACACATCAGTTTTAGTCCATTTGTTTTAATACTGTTTGTTAATTCACGCGTGCAACTAAGGGAAAAAAAAACAATAAAGATGCAGTGTGTGTCTAAACAGACTAATCATGAGGCAGTGACATCCCACTGGCACTGAGGAAGAAAAGGCACTTTGTGTGAATGGTATTTTCTCTGCAGGAGTATTTTCAAAGATAACGGCTCTCTCTGTTGCTTTTACTCCGGTTGCTGTTTCAATTAAATATTGTGATTGCAGATTCATCCTGGGTCATGCAATAGATTGGGGAGTGGAGGCTCTTAGGATTCGAGATCGGGGTTAGATTTGTCATTACGTTTTCAAATCTTTCCCCAGAGCCGTGTTATTTTGCATCTGCATCCTCCCAGTACAAGAAGGCTGCAAAGAACAAAACATGAAAGTAGCCTCAAAATGTCTTTGAACATCACTAATTATTTAGCTCAGCTAAAATTCTGACTTCAAGAAAACATGCTGTTGCCTTCAAGTAGTGGAGGTACAGCAGAGGTGCAGCAAATCACATTAAATCTGGCATCAGATTAAGAGCCTTGTCAGTGAAACACTTCACTTAAGGAACATATTTCTTTCACAAAACACAGATTGATTCCCACAGGCGGATTCGTTTTAATGGAATTAATCATCTGCGGAGACAAAAGACACCTAAGTGGCTAATTGTTGATTTATCAGATCTGCTGTCCAGAAATTTCCAGAAATACAGACGTTGTAGATTTAGTCTAACATTAGATTATTTAGCTTACATGAGTTTAAAGACTTTATTGACTGAAAAATTTCTCCCTACACAACGTTCTTCCAGCTAGTGTGCTTAAAGTACACATGGTAATATTTATATTTCATTTTATTATTATGCACTAATTATAATATTATTGTTTTATTATATCGACTTGTTACTTGCGACATGAACAGTTCGGAAAATTGTGTCAAGTGTTGATACGGTCGAGTTTTCTGTGAAGCAATGTTTTCTTACAGCTTTATTGGAAGAAGTGACATCAGTTAGAGTTAAAGCTGCAGGAACGGACGGATTTGAGCGATAACAGGAAGAAACATGTTATGCGGATGTTTCATGTTAGCGCAGCTATAAACAGATAGAAAGTGTGATGTTCTTTAACATATAGAAAATTGTTCACATGGGAGTATTGATCAGACTATCGGAAAATTCGCCACACCAACGTCGTGTTACGTACGTAACGACAAGATCGTGTGTGTTAGTTATGTCTGTGAGTTGTAATCATTTCTGATAGAGAATAAACACAAACACAGCGATGCCTAGCAGTTATCACTTTCATCACTAAAGAGCAGCTTTTTTTTATGGCTCTTTTCAGTTCAGTTGTGGGATCTTCACCCGTCCCTCATTTCTCCTGAACACCAGCGTTATCTCAGTCTGCAATCTGAATTCTCCTGATCTTGATAAAGAACTTTTCTTTCGTCACCTTGTCTGGTCTTTGAGTTAAAATGCATGGCACAGATGCATGTGATGAATTCCAATTTGCAGTTTCTTTCTCTTTCTTATTCGAGGTTTGAAGCTGAGCACAGTGCAGTTTGATTTTCTAAGTAGTGCAATATCAAAGAGATTTCCACAAAGATATCAATTATTTTCCTGAACGGTTGCATCAGTGGTCAGAGCCTTGGGGCTGTAATGTGACTTCCAGGATTAGAAACTGAGAAAGGTACAGAATGCATGATATAGCTCTGAGTGTGACTGGAAGCCATATCTTGTTTTTATTTAACCTTGACACATCCACTAGGGTAGATGCGATTGTATTTCATTAATACACTTTCCCAGAAAAGAATGTTGATTATACAAGATCGCTTTCGATCCTAATTCTTCCTAATTTATTTTTTTTTCCAAAGCCTGGAGACACATCATCTCAACATTCTTTGAATTATATATAAGCGAATTTGTTACAGCAATGCATCATATGATCAATAATCTAACCCATCAATTTATCAACAGACCTCTGTAAAATGTCCGACATTGTTCAGAGACAACAAAAAACGTATAAAAGTATATATCAGGAGTACGTACTAATAAAAAACGTCATCCTTGACTACAAGGACTTTTTTCTTTTTGTTAGAACTGACTGGATTATATATCAGTACCACAGAGAGAGAGAGAGAGAGAGAGAGCACAATACACACTAATGTACAATGATCTCATCACTGCAGCCATCAGAACATCAGATCACCGATCAGAAGGTCCTGAGGTCATCAGACCTTACCACTGAAACTATAGGCCCTTAAGTAAAGCCTCTACTACATGTCTACATTTACACATTTGGTAGACGTCTTTCTCCAGAGCCACCTACATTTTTATACAGCTGAGCAATTGAGGGTTAAGGGCCAGGGTTAAGGGCCTATCCTTGTGTACGGAGGATACGAACTCGCGGCCTTCTGAACGGTAGTCCAACTCCTTAATCACCCCAATCTATAAACGTCTACACTTAGAAAACCACTATCAACCATGCGATGCTTAGTAAGTCACTAGTCTACAAGACTGTTGTAGTCATTTCACAGACACAAAAATGAGTCAGTACAAAAAATTTCAGTGTGCCAGTTTTCCACCAGCACTTCCTCATAGGATACTTCCTCCTGCTATATAGATCTTTGTGTTTTCCTGGGGAGTTTATTTATAGATACAGCACGGTGTGTTACATTTTGTTGACAGATTCCTGATTTTTTTATTATCTGACAGGACGTAGAGTTAACGCTGGACATTGTGAGCTTTGTGTGAATAAGCGGTGACTAGGATCTGTGTGTACAAAGTCGTTTCCATAGGCAACACTGAGCAAAACCTTTACAGTCAGATACACAAAGGTTTTGATAATGCTGATTTTCTTTAGATTTTGGTAAACACCGATTGCTGATTTGCATTGAGTGACGCCCACAAAATTCCATATAAGGGAAAGCTCACAGGACGACAAAATGACTAAGCTTCAGTGATGCAGCTCGGCTAGTGCGACACATCATCCATCATAGACACACTAAAGTCATTAATTTGAAACAGTTGAACTTTGCAATTGGAATAAATATATATATTTTAAAAGCTTCACCTCTTTGCACTTTTTACAGTTTTTTAAACTTCTAATCACTTTAGTGAGTCTCCATATTGATATTTTTGCTGTGGAGTAGTGTTATCTCATGTGACCTAATGTAAATTCCTGCAATATCGGATTTGACCGCTACGACGCTGTAGCGCTAGAGAGTAACGCAGCTCTCCCGAATGCTATTGCAGTAGAAGAAAAAAGCGTGAAATATGACGGAATGTAAACAAAATTTAAAACCAAGAATGCTGTCGTTAATATTTTTTGTCTGTAATGTAGCTGATTAATTAATTTGTTTATTTTATTTTTGTTGTTCTGAACGGGGGAAAAAAAACAATGCTTAGATTACGTGTGTGTGATTGAGTTGGACCCAATAAGAAAACTTCGAGAATGACCTGTTTATGTTGGCTCAAAGTTTATTAAAACTATTTCAAATATGTGTTGCCTTTTTTTATTAGTTAGATGTTAAAACCAGTTGCAAAAGCTGAATAATCATTCAAAATCTACCAATTTGTCTATTCATCTGAAATAATAATAGATGTTTAATCGTGTTAATAATCTTTAGATTAATCGATCATCAAAATAATCATTTGTTGCAGCCCTACTCAAAACTTTTCCAAAAGAACCAGAATTACTAAATTGCTTGTATAAAAATGGTCCTGAAAGTTATTTACGAACAAATTTGTTCACATCCAGCTGGTAAATGAGGCCCACTGTATTTAACATGAATTATAAACAATTCATTCTAATTCAGTTTTATTGCTGAAGCGCTTTTAATGATGTACCCTGTCACAAAGAGGCTTAAAAGGATTAATCAAATTCCTTTTGTCCGTTTTACTCAAGCCAGTAGGTTTGAAAGCTTGCGGTGGCGTCGGGTTATCAGGCAGCTCCTGATTTAACTCTGTGATTGTTGCTTTTGTCTAGAGACCAGGTCTAAACTTAGAGCTTGTTCTCTTCGTGCCTATTAGTCGCCATTCATATCCACTTGCTATCAGTGTCAGAGCATTGCCTGTCCCACCTTCCTGCACTCTCTCATAAACACACACACACACCAGTGTTGCTTATGACTTTCTCTCAGCTCCTTTGATGTACTCCCTTTGGGGAAAAAATTCCCAATTTAGACTTGGAAAAATAATTTGAGTTGCAATGTGACACATCTATAGGATTCTGCCTTGTGCTTTCGTTTCAGACTAAGCTGTATTGGGCTAAATAAAAATAAATAAAAACAAGGCGTTATCTTTACCCATGTGCTCTTATCGAATGCTAGCCTTGATATACTTGTGATTTTTTTTTTAATTTTCAGTGTTTAATGACGCTTACAGAATTAACGACAAAACACGTACATTGTCCTCGCTGTTGTTAGGACCACAGAAATAACACAGTCTACATTCTGTTACTTGGAACAAACCAGCCCTTCTTTACGTTCTAAGAAAAGAAGGTCATTGTTAATTAAAAAGCAGACACATGTTAATTAATGCCATTTCTTTATTTATTTACTTACTGACTCACTTTATCAATAGTTAAAACTTTGTAGATTTTAGATTTTATTTTGCCTTCTGTTCAGTTTAGATGTTACATAATGAAAACCAGACACATGTTAATTAGTATCATTTATTTGTTTGTGTTTTTATTTATTTATTTATTTTTTGACTGCTGGAGTCTCCCAAGCCAATTCTTCCTTTCATTAATGAGGCGTTCTTTCAAAAAAAAAGTCGAAAGAAGAGACATTGATCTAATAATGTGGGGGAAATGTGTTTGATGCTGAAAGACATTTCTGTGATTCAAGATATGTAGCAGGATATGTATACTAACAGAAGAGCTGTTGCATTTTAAAATCTGAGTTCATTGATAACAACGATTCGGTTTTGGGAGACTCCAGTGGGCAAAAATAAATTAATAAACAAACAAATAAATAAATAATTCACACTAATTAGTGTGTCTGGTTTTCATTATGTAACATCTACACTGAACAGAAGAGGAAATAAACACAGCAATAAAAACTTGTACAACGTTTTTAAAATCATAGAATTCAGTACAATTTTGTTTAAACATCTAATCAGCTGCTTCCAGTAAAAAAAAAATCATCATGTTATATCATCATACTGTCCATTCCATAATGTTTCGCTGTCATGTAACGTGAAGCTGGTACTGTTGCGACCTTATCAAAGTAATCGAAGTATGTTCTGTTTTTCGCATTGTTTACTTGGTCTGCCAAACACAAACTTTTCCTGAATAAGTGACAGCTAATTAAAGAAAAAGAGTCGGCTACCGAAGCCAGGAGGTTTTCTGGCTCTAATTGATCTGACATGTGTATCAAACACCTGTTCTGCCAAACAGAACGGCTGCCTGCACCATTTCAGTCGAAGACCACAGAGCTGCCATGACATGTCTGACTCATCCCTCTATTTCCTGCAGCATGAACGCAAACCATCGTACAGCCTGTAGGAGAATATTCCAGAAAGCCACAATCATGAGTTCTGGTATCCTCCCACCCCTTTCTAACAATGGCCTACTAAAAGTCTGTACACATGGACACACTTTGGACACATCAACCCAATGGTTCTTAGAGCTTTTGCTCCTTTTAGTGATCCATGTTAGTGTCGGAAAGAGTAAGTGTCGGAGAGGGGGAAGGCAACGGACCTTCAGGCTTTCTGCTGCTGGAGGCAAATGAATGGAGCTGTGAGAGGAGAGGGGGAAAAAAGCACTCATTTTAACGCACTTGGTATTCTCAGAGGGGAATATGAGTGTGTTGGAAGAGTGCCGAGATCTGCCGTCAGATTCGGGGGACAAGGGTGGGGTGGGTTACGGGTTAATAACTGACTAGAGGGAACAGTGGAAGAGAAAGAGCTTGTCCATCAGAGCTGGTAGAGGCGGTAAGATCGTTGAACGCTGACAACCGATGGTACCAGATGTGATGTTTGTGGTCTCAGGACGACGATATTGCCTAGAAGGACGTTTATAAAAATCAGCCATACCTGTTTGATTGATAATAAATTTGAAGAATTTTTTTAGAAATTAACATAAATAATTCCAGGGAAACGGGTTCATTACTGAAGTGCACCAAACAAAGGAATAAGCAAAATCAGGTCTGAAGTCATCTGAGTAACAAGTCTATGTTTTCCGAAGTGAGTTGTTCTGCGTAAAACCCAAGCAAAAAGCTTTTTCTTCCCTCCTTTATTCAGGATGAAGTACACAACTGTGTGAAGCTGGGCATTTAAGGATTCTACACTTTGGACATTCTTTTCTAATCAGTCCCCATTATCCAGGATTGTCCTGTTCAGTGTTCACACAAGCTATAGGGTTAGACAAGGCCATTTGGAGACTATTAGGCCATACTACTTGGATGTCACTACATTAAAGATGTAGTCTGTGCTGAGAACACAGGAAGAGAACCTGTGACTACTACAACTGTGGTTTCAAGCCATTTCAAGGCCCATGGAAAACAAGATATTGCTTGTGGTACATTCTTAGATTTTTGTGCAAACCTCGATGAGAGCTCTTTCACCAAGGGCTTCCTCGGGCGTCAGTTCCAGCACTTCATCTTAGATGATGATCTTGTCAACTCAATTGCGTTAACAACCTACCAGTAACTGGCTAACATTGAGGATATAGTAAACATATGAGGAACAGTGACTTGCAATTCTTTCCTGCTCGTATCCAATTGCAACGATTGTGCAGCAAATTTTCGGCCCATTAAAATGTTAATAGGTTTTCCTACATCATTCGACCAAGGAAAAATCTCACCACCATTTGTTCTGTAATTAAATGATTTGTATAAAATGTTCAGCCAGTTGGGAATAGAAGCGATCTATAGCGCTCGTTCCCCAAGCCTATTATAACGTACTGTTTATACATAGGCCAAAATCCCTTGTCCCCTCTTTAAGGCTTGATGGTTCCATATGAAAACATAATCTCTCATAAGAGCAAAAGTAGCTTCTTACGAGGCTAAATGTCTCATCTCTTTTTGGTCAAAAGGAGACCCAGTGACAGGACTAGTACAAAAAAGACATTCTTTCGTTTGTTGGCAAAGACCCACAGCCTAACGAACAGCCATAATAGATGCTCACTTGTCATGAAGAATGTACCAGTGGCGTCGGGGCTGCGTGGGCGCATGCATGCACGTCTTCATTCAGTGACACATCAGCAGGATCCGAGCGATGACAGAGCGTCCACTGTGTTAGCCTTCTCCCGTCATTCCTTTGCTCACAAGGGAGAGCTTTGTGTGGCCGTCCATGAGCCAGGACAGTGAGAGATGCCCACTCTTTCTCTCATTCCCTCTCCACTGGACTCTGGATCCATTTGGTGTAGAGATGGGCAAGAGAGATAGAAATGAAAAGGGGGGAGGGGAAACGATAGGAGTGCGGGATCTTGCCAAGTCTGCAAGAAGCAGCCATTCCCTTCCTGGATTTAATATCTTAATGCGCTACTGGAATCACAGATCTAATAAGGAGAGACAGAGCGATGGGGGGAAAAAGAGAGAAGGAGAGGAGCTTTTTTCTGTAATGAGAACTGGCCAGAGATCTTGCAAGAAAGTGGGGGGTGAAGTGTGCAAGAGATTGAAAGACAGAGTTGGGTGCAGAAGTGAAGGGATTACATAAATTACCTTGACCACCGAGTGACACGTGCATTTCTAAAGGCTATTAGAAGTGCCAATAACTCGACTCAGTTCTGCTGCTAGGATGCAGCGTTAGCAGGCTGCACCAGCAAAAAAAAAAAAAAAGGACTTTGCTCGGTGGAAATCTTCAAACTGAAGCACTTCTGGCTGATCAGGTCTGTTTCACAGACCAAATCACCAATCTCTAGCACCCAAGAGACTATCCATCATGACAGAATGCTGACTAGCATTAGATTCACACTGAGTGGATGGAAGTGTGTTCCAGATATATGACAATCCCTAATGTAATGTATGGATGGAAAAAATCCGACACCAGCTTGGTGTTAGTGAGTGAAATTCAGTCGGGGTCTACTCATCAGGTTTCACCCAAAATCTTGTGACCTAATGCCATGTAGTTTTAAAGATTTTGTTATATCCATCCCTATCAAACAAGAAAATACCCCTCTGCTCATCTCCATCTCTTTGAATCCACATGTCTGCGGAGGTAATAACCTGGCAGGCTGCTTTGTTATCAAGTGATGAGAATGTGGTGTCACTATGAATTAGGGATGAGACAGGCCTGCAGTCTCATTTTTGAAGATATAATCGTCTTCTCTCACAGCAGTCACTCTACCTGAACATCCCATATCCACTCATCACATCCTAATACAGGCTAATCGAGAGTATTATCTGGGAAGGTTCCTCCGAAATGAACTGATTAAACTGGACTACTTTCAGGGACCGGCTTTTAAAAAATGATTACGTCAGTGTTAAGTTAGTATTTTAGCATTGCAGTGAGGGAAGGTGGAGGCATTACGGTTTTAGTCAATATT
>JAOTRN010000001.1:14934575-14946119 GCA_028566695.1 Bagroides melapterus
AAATAATTAATTAAACAAAAAATTATTTTTTTTGTTTTAAAAAAAAAATCTTTTTAAATATAATTTTCAAAAAAATTTTTTTTATTGCCCCCAAAAAAAAAAAAAAAAAAAAAAAAAAAAAAAAAAAAAACGAGAATACTTGTACTGATAAAACATAACAGGTTTTTCAGCTTTAAATGCAAAATACACAAAATAACTGATTAGGCCATCGAAAGAGTCACTGAATCCCCATTTGCGTTTTAGTTTTAAAAACACATTTACATCATAAAGTACAAGGCAGACAATTAATCCCAGACTGTACATGATTTGCTCTTCTTAAGTGTATAAATACAGAAGGATTATATACATAAAGGACAGATGCTGGAACATATGAACTGAAATGCTTCTAAAAGTGTAAGTACTGAGCTTTCTACAATTTTATGTACAAAGACAACTGAAAAGTCCTTCTCTTTGTTTTCCCTTTTCATGGGACATAATGCCTCCTATTTTCAAGATATTTGCAGTGTTTTTTTTTTTGTTTGTTTTGTTTTGTTTTTTACAAATATAAAAACAGCAGCCATCTCCCTTGCTTCTTATAATACATATCAAATGGCTATGAAGTGTTATTAGTGAGCCGTATGTTGTGTAACTCCTTTCAGCGGTGATGGATAAATGTGTGATTCCTCACAGTTTGGAAACGTCATTGGATTAGGAAATTTAATTGAAGAGGAAATGGAAAGAATTGTATTCCTGACCCACAAAGTAAGCCTGTTAACACTTCAGATTGGGAAATTTAACTTCTGTTTACATCTGTTTGATTTATGATTATGTCATATTTTAGCTTCATTCTGCGAGAAGAGTACAGAAAATATACAACGACTAATGAAAATTATCTAGGAAAAAATGATGCAATATGTATACATGCACACTCATAGCTAATTTCCTTTTAGCACTTGTACAGAAATACTTATAATTTGCTTTCAATTTGTTAAATGGACAGATTGAGCTACCAAGCTATCCTATTTCATCTCATCTCATCTCAACTTTTAAGAATCTGAATTAAAAAAAAATAAATAAATAAGTGCTCTGGTCTAGGACTGGAATATTGGAAATTTAAAAGTGAGAAATGTGATGAATTACAATTCTTGTTGGGTTGATAAATATGGAGATCATGCTTCATTTTTTTTTCCTGAACATTATGACGAGCATTAGTGATCAGCGCTTCAGTGGCCATTTCACTGGTTGTCAGAAGTTAACTACTTTATAATTCTCCCCTTTTCTCAAAACAAAGGTTTCAATCCTTACTTTACACACACGCATACAAAGAAAACACGTAAGACATACAACAGGAAAGGTTTTTGTGACATCCTTGAAGTAGAACAAGGGTTAAATAGATTGTATTCTGTATATCATGTGCATTCTCTAGTATATACGCCTGCTATTCGCAAGTTGGCGATCTTTTAAAATCTCCTCTAGAAAAGATGTGCAACAACACTTTATTCATGTATGAACCGAGATCTGACATCTGACTTTAACCAGCAAATCTATAGATTATATATAATAAATTTTTTATTTAATAAAAAAAAAAAAATATATATATATATATTAAATTAAATTATATAATAAAATGTATTATTACATATATGAGTTGCCTTGGCCTCAAGCACAATGCAACTAATATAATTAAAAACGTGCCTAATATATAGCTTAATTTATTTATTAATTTGAAATGTGATGTAATCTAATTGTTTTTTTGTTTTGTTTTTTATTTTTAAAATTTTGTATTTTAATTTCATCATGATTAATTGCCTTCTGAACTGAATTATTTTAGTGTCCAAATGTACATATACAAATACAAAACTAATCTTTTATTTAAAATGCCTTTTCAACATATTTGAAGGCATTATATCCTTTTCTATCAGTGCTTGACGTGCCAGTATATTACAAGTTTTGTCAGAGAGGTCATTTTAAGATAACACATGACACTAAATTGCTCAGCTATGTGTTTTTTTTCTCTGCCTCATTTCACACTTGCTCAAATATCTACAAATTTTTTTAATGTATTAATTTTTTAATGTATTAATTTTTTAATTTAAATCTAATATAGGCAGCGGCCTGTGGAACGAATTGCTCATGATGCCTGCTTTGTCAAATTTGGCATGGATAAATTTACTTTAAAATGTATACAAGAAGCTGGTACTGCAAAAAAAAAAAAAAAGAAAAGAACAGAAAAGAAAAGAAAAAAAAAAGAAAAGAAGCATATGAAAAAGTGCAAATGAATATGTTTCCGTATCACGTCCAATTAACAGTGGAAAAAATGTCCACTATGCATGTCCAGATTCATTTCATTTATTTTACTGCTGCGTCTCCACTATAATAAAGAAAACACGCACACGTACAAAAAGTCTTCAGAAATGAAATCACGTCTACTAGTCGCACGCCACCATGGAAGCGATTGCACATCCTTCAGCAGCTAAAAGGGTCAAAATCCCCTCACTTGCATAATAACAGTGTACATTATTAAAATGTCCACACTAATCACCCTGGATTCATATTAATATATTATTTTGTATTTCTTATTTTTACTATACACGTTTTTATTAGCTAAAGTTTGGGTGGTTTACAATTACTATCTAAAAATATATTCATCTTTACAAAACGCAATGGGAAACAAATTCAAATAATAAAGCGAAAAGTGCCGTGAGCAAAAGCAGTTCCGCTGTAAAGACATCTGTGAAATGGCTTTCGTATTCGTCTAAGTGGATAATTGAGTAGCAAGTGGTTGGCTGATTTGCATTTGCAGCGTGATGATAAAGTGTGTGTGTGTGTGTGTGTGTGTGTAATGAAGCTTTGCCATGTACATAAGCCTCTTAGTGCCATGTCAGTGTGCCAACTCCCAAGAGAATTAGCAAGGAATTTCCTATTTCACATAAGAATTCTTAGGACCTTAGTGGTAATGAGAACTAAAGGTCACCTTGTAAATATTATGGAAGGATAATGAGGATGTTTAAAGTCAGAGACTTCACTTCACAGACTTTACTATATAACAATATAAAACAAGGCTCGAGTGTCTCGTCTCATCTCATCTTATCTCATGTCATTTCATGAAAACGCTTTTTTAACAAAAAAAAAAAAAAAGAATGCCTCTTACATCAAAAGTTTTTTGGTACTCCAGAACTAAGTGCTAAAGTGCATTCTTAGCGGGGGGAAAAAATAAAGCCTTGAAGAGGTGAATTCACCCGTCAAGATTTTGCAGTTTAGTAGTGGCACAAATTTTATGCTCTCTGTTGATTCAAACTCAAAATCAAAATCCAACTCATTTAACCACTTAGATAAGTGACATGTTAACGAATTAAGTACTCTCCTTTCAAAGTTGTTAATTAAAAGTAAGCTTAACGAATTGTATGTCTTTTCAACATCGTTTCCTCGTGAACAACCTCTGCTAAAGTCTACGAGAACATTTAGCAATAAATGTTTATTTTCCATGCTTTCATACTCTACTAGAGATCAGATTCTGTTGTGTTCTGTAAGATTCTGTAAGGTTCTATTCAAGATTCCAGAATCTGCAAATCCCAGGACTGGAAGGTTCAAAAACCTGAAAAGCTTCAAAGCTGAACATCAACTTCAACCCCATTTCTCCAGCTCTATTAGAAAAAGTCACTTTGGGAAAAAAAAAAAATCACCTGCCAAAAGAGTATATGTAAAAGCAAAAATTCTTACAGTTCTCTAGAAAAAATCGTAAGCAAAAAAAAAGAGAAAGATTATAGTAGTGATAGTGGTAGAAATGTGGCAAGCACACCTCTAATTGGAGTTAAGGCTGGTTTATGCTTCCTTCAGAACATACTTCTGAACATACTTCTGAAACTTAGGTACAGAGGGTCGCTCGAGAGGATTGAGGCAGTTTGGAGAAGTCTAAAAGTTTGATTTTGATAGTGTTTCTGAAGAGATGTTATCCAAGATGCAGTGTTGTGAGGATTTTTTCACCTTTTAAATAAAGCAGCACTGAATTAAGTAGGTTTGGATTCATTTTATATATAGGAGCTCTGACAGCAAAATGAATGATTATAAGGTTTTAAATAAGAAATACATTATTGTATCTGTAGTAACTAATTCACTGTGGCTTGTCTTCTATTGCTAAATAGTAATCTATCTATTTTAGCAATTTCTTGTAATCTATGGCCAAAAACACTCTTTTGATTTTTGTGTTGCTTTTTAAGGTGCTTTTTTGTAAAGCTTTCTGTAAGGAGATGTGTATATAATGTTATAGAAAGGGTCTTCACTGTAAGAGCTTACAGAGAGAGAGAGAAATAAGGGTCGACTCAGGAACTAGCTAATTGAGGACATACCTTAATATTAATTATGAGCAGTTAAAAAGGGTGATGTGGGATCCTATAACAGGAGAACCCAGTGTGTGTTATTCCTGACATAACGATTTACAGTTACATTTCCTGTCAGTTGGTTGGAGGCACTTATGCTATGTTCAGAGACTGAACTGTTGATTACCTAACTTCGGTTTTAAAAGTAGCTTGCATCTCTGACTGGTCACTACACTGTGATTCTTTACACTTTGCTGCATGTTGAGCAGGCAACTAAATGTTTTCTTCCCCACCCATTTATTAGATGGACAGCCTGAAAAGAATTAAGAATCTCCTATTGCTTTGCAAACCAAGGACATTACAGGCTTGAAGACTATCCTTTTGACGTCGTCCCCAGAAGCACTTCTGATGAAGCATAAACCAGACTGTTATAATCTCCACTGTAATCTTGAAAGTTCTTCAAGATGTACTCGGTTCTTGCATCAAGACCAATGAGGCTCCTATGATGATTGGTAAAAAGCCTTGGTGGAGGTACCATGGACCAGGTATCGTCAAATTCTCTCATTCGACTATTCCGCAACTCTCCAAACCCAACTTCGGCCGCTCAACATGCAACTGGCCTGCCGCACTATCGGCCACACCTCTACTCCTCACTGATTCCGTGCTCCCATGCCACTTTGGCTTGCTCTTCCTTGTTGGTCAGCAGTGGTTGTGAGATCTTGCGTGGCATTGGTCTTGGCACAGGTCTCAAGTCCTCTTCTGGGATGCAGCCTTCTCTCAGGTATGGTTTGGGAGGAAGCACTGGAGGTGGCTCATGCTGATGGAGGTGGTAATGGCCAACGTGCCCAGCGTGGATATGGTGGTGCGCATCTGGAGGCAGCACCGACATGACACCAACAGGGGCTGAGTTGCTGCGGCAGGGGGCTGGCTTTAGGCTGTCCAGGACGTCAGGCTCAGAGATGCTGTACCGGACAGTGCTGGGTGTCTCTGCTTCATCTGTGTCCGTGGTCCACGTCTGGCAGCTGGGTGTGGAGTCAAGTGCCGGAGCCTCTGAGGAGGAAGGGCAGAAGTTGCTCTCACTTAGAGACGAGACGCCACTGCTAGCACTGCCCGATAGTGTGGAGTTACTGCCATCAAGAGCTGACTGAGGACTTGTGGGTGAGGCGGGTATGGGGTGAAGAGGTGACTAGAACCAGAGAAAGAGAAATAACATTAGTAACAACACAAAATATTATTGAAAAAACAAATTATATAGTACAGAAATTAAATACATCAATCTGTCGGTCCATGTAGAATGGTCTCTCAAAACCAAGATAAGGACATGATCTTGAAAAATTGACCTTGGCATTACATCCACACAAGACCCTTTATACCTATATACTATTGTTTATTACTCATTGCATTTAAAGACATTTCCATAGCCCGAATCACCTGTACCTAGGATCTACAACAGTGTTATTAATGCAGCTTGCAAATGTCATGCCCTATGCCTGCTCTAATTAAATGGCATAGAAATGGCAAAGAAAATCTCCCTCTTTTTAACCTGTCCATCTAAGCTCTTATTAAACCCCATATTTATTGATTGCACCACTAATGAAAAAAGAATCGGTGAATGCACACACCTACATGCACATCCAGGTCAGAAGTCAGGAAAATTCTGACAGGGTGTAAAGGTAGGATGCTTAACAGGCATAATAAGAACTAGAAAGGGTGGAAATTTTGTCAAAAATACCTTTCTTAAAGAGCGTGCAGGGAGAGCTGGGGGGAGTTCACCAATCTGCTGCTGAAAAGCATCAAAGTGCATCGAGAAGTGCCCTAAAGGGAAGGTCACCACAACATAGAAAACAGGTTGGAGAAAGAGCGTGCAATCAATACATGAAAAGTACAAGTACAAGAGATTCTTTCTCTGCATATTTTACATTCAGGATAGGCATGGAAGGAAAATGGTGTCCTATACGTGGTGAGAAAACTGCACGGATGAATGCTCGAGTGCTTCACTTGTGAAATATGAGTATGATGGCTCTGACCATGGAGCATCGTGGCCCTGACTTTATAAAAATGCTACTCACATAATTCACTAACAGGATGCATGAAGGAATGAGCAACCTTTCAAAATACAAGAGGAAGACAGCTTAGCTTAAGAGAAATTTATCTGTTTTTACATGCATGCTGGACTTTTCATTTTGCACCAGCCATTTACTTCACCTGAAAGTCACTTTGGGAAAACTGCTTGCAAATCCAGCATGCTTGTAAAAACAGACAAATCTCTGTTTCTGCATTTCCGTCTTTGGTAACCAACAGAGCTCTGGGACGGGCTACAACTGTATGGGACAACCATCCCCAGGTACGAAATTTGTTTGTCCACTTTTCTCAGCTCATTCACAATGTGTTTGAATATCCAGCGGGGGGCAAGGACATTGCTCTTCAGCGATTGCACTTACTCTGGCACGGATTACGAATTGAAAATGGCCTTCCGCCACCATGGGTACTTAGTAATGCCATATGGACTAACCGGTGTGCCTGCTGTTTTCCAGTCATTTGTCAATGAGGTGTTCTGGGACCTCCGTAAAGTGTGTGTAATCATTTATATAGATGATATTCTGTTGTATTCCAAGAACCCTCGACTCCCACATTACCCAGGTGCACAATGTGCTAACCTGACTAAGACACCATCGACTTTACATAAAGTGTGAGTTTTCATCGAACCACTGTCTCATTCCTAATCAGCCAAGATGGAGTGGAGCTAGATGCAGGTAAAGTGCGAGTAATGACGGACTGGTCCATTGCAGCGATTCCTTGGCTTAAACTTCTACACCAGTTCATCTCAAACTACAGCAGCCCATCTTACCCCGCTCTTCTAGGGCAAACCCAAGAAGCAGGGCTGGACTGAATCGGCTCAAGCAGCATTCGATAGGCTGAAACGCTGCTTCACTACTGCACATATTCTAAGACGCTCAGACCACAGTATACCCTTCACTCGTCTGACTCGTCTACACTGCTCCATAATCATGTTTTTACTTTCATTTTATTTCCAATATAATTTCATTTTCATTTTTGGTGTCATAACTCTGAGCTCTCTTACCGGGAGGAAAGTTGCGAGGGGGAACCGGTGGAGCCATCACACTCCCCACATGGGCAGTGAGGAAAGGCAGCGCATCTCTTGTGCCACTGTCCAGGCTCCAGCTGCTTGGAGCTGTCAGCACTTACAGAAGAAATAAGTAAATAACTTACAATAGGATTATAACAATATGAATTCTTTTTTTTACATACTGAAATCTTTTTTTTTGGCCACACAAGGTTATTCATTTTGCGTAATGAAGTATAAATCTCAATAGAGGGTGAGATAAAGAAAAAAATCCAATATACTTAATTCCACATTTACAGCAGCTTTCTGAAATTGTATAAAGTATAAAGTGAATTATTTCATTTCCACAAGTCTTATGTAAAAATCTTTTCCTCTGCTAACACAGAATTTTAGTGGTTGTAGATAACACCTGCTTATAAACAAGTAATCATTAGTTGTTGTTTTTTTGCTTTGTTTTTGGAGGCTTGGGAAAAAAAAAAGAAATACTTATGAAACACTACAAATTCTTTAAGCCCTGAGTGCTTGTTTTCATATGTGCCATTTACCACCACTGTGGAGTGTGACAGTTGAAAAAATTCAGTGATTAACACGGGCCCCACAAAACAGACGCAAATTCCATTTTTTTGGCCTCTGGTACAAAGAGCTACTTCATTTCTATATATCAGTGATTGTTTTTATACTCATGGTCCAACAAATGAAATAGATAGACAGCTACCTTTTTCAGCCACGGACAGATTGGGGTCGCTGCATGGCTTGCATGGACCAATCACCTGATGAAACAAGGCCCTCTGCAGGTTGACTGGCTGGAGGTAAAAAGTTGTATAGACCAAATACATATACAATCAATGCTGTAAGAAGGTATACTAATGAATATGTGTAGATTTATTAATGAGCATCACCCCATAAGGTAAGTTAGCTAGCAATAAGTAAAAATATACATTCTATAACTATCTATTTTATCAAATAGCATATGAGTGATAATGACAATAAATTTCACACTACATAGATCATCTATCACTCTTTTTAGTCAAATTTTTTATTATATTATTGTTTACTATTTAGAATATATAAATGAAAATCAGATGTATGCTATAATTGGTTGAAAAAAAAATCTAAAAAAATCCTAAAAGCCATTAGTCAGTAGTACTGCACATGTTATTGTCTTGAGTTTTTCATGGTGTCCACGTACCTGTCCGTTCTCACCGAGGTTGGGGTACATGGCGCTGCTGGGCCGATCTCGATGCGCTGGCAATAACATCAGCATCTCGCGGTTGTGTCTGTATCGATCAGGCAGTGATGGTGAACCGACTGCACAGAGGAACAGAGTGATATTTCCTTGCTTATGTCTGTCTTTATTCAAATATCTGCACTGCATTGTGTCTTTAACTATACCAAGTTTTGACCCCTACCATTTTTTTCATTAATAGTATTGACATGCATGCTCTAAGCTCTAACCAGCTCTGGTCAACTCACCTCGGATGCTGCCAGGGCCCGAGTTGATCATCTGAGGAGGAGCGGAGTGAGTAGAGCTCAGGCTGGATGTCGAGGGACTAGGCTGGAGATTCGACAGTTTATTTTCCAGTATAAAAAAAAAAAAGGTCTGGTCTTCAAATATTTTTACTTTAAAGCACACGAGGACTGACCTGCATGCGGTAAAGCTCTTCAGGATGCTCCATCAGCACTCCGTCAGTGAGGATGAGGAGGTTCCCTGTCTCGCTGGTGGAGAGGGAAGACGAGGAGTGACGCACGGTACGAGACAGAGACGGGCTGCAGACAGCGGGGTGGAGTGGAATGGTGGGGAAGGAGGTGTAGCGGGATACGAGTGTGTGGGAAACAGAAAAAGGTGGAGCAAATCATTAATGGGTTCGGAGATGGAATAGTTGAGAGGAGGAGGTTAGGCATTGTAATAAGAGACCAAAGAATGGCAATAGATGCAAGATGATGAGCGGTAGAGAAAAATATATCGTTGAAATAGAACAGCATAGCCAAAATGTGGAGGAGATTGAATTACGAACACAAAAATGACAATGGAAAGAGCTGTCATAATGAGTAGAGTCTATGAATCATGAGTATGGTGTGCTCATGAGAAAATGATGGATTGGCTCATTTCTCTTTTCAAAACCCACATGACTGAACCCGAAACATTGTGCTTTTGTCTACAGGACAGTGTGACACACCTCAGGTTGACATATTACCCATATTCCTTCATGTTGTAGCTACACCATATGACCAAATGTATGCGGACACCACATCATGACATCCATAAATGCCTTTAGATCATTCTACTCTAAAGGCATAGCACTTATTTGAAGTTCCCTGGTCCTTCCAATTGCTGCTCTAATAACCTCCAGTCTTCTGGGAAGGCTTTCCACCAGATTTTGGAATGCTGCTTGAATATTTGTCCATTCAGGTACATGAGCTTTAGTTAGGCTTGACATTAATTAACTGATTAATATTATATCAGTGGATGATCCTCACAAAGGATAGTAGGGGTGTGGGTGCGTGTGTGTTTGTGTGTTCAGCTGTGTGTGTGAGGTGGAGGCATGTGTTTCTACTAACCTGTGCCTGTGCATGAGTTTGATGCTCTCTGGACTCATAGGATTATGGGGTGGGAGGATGGCTCGTGGGTTGCTGGGTCCAGAGCAGGCAGCACTCAGTCTATCCAGACCGGGCAGACCCTGCAGAATACACACAAACACACTGCACTGAATACAGACACAATGTGTACACCCATAGCCAGGATCTGACGTGTATCAGCGTCACAGTAACGCAGGAGTGTTGCGTTCTCACGTGGCACAGACTGCTCCTCATCATCTGGAACTGATCGATCAGCTTCTTGTGCAGGGGACGCATTTCTGGGTGCACCAGCTTCTCATGGACTGCCAGCCCTACACCCAGGATGTGCACCTAAACATGATCCAATGTATTATACAGACTATATAATCACATCTGAATATTCTGTGTGTTTTAGGTTGAGGGGATAATGACTGGAAATGCTGCGTGGAGATTTCCGTGTTCCGAATTTCACCTGTTCTTGCATGAGGTCCTTGAGCTGTGTGATTTTTTCTGTATCCTCCGGGTGGGTGGAGATGTATTCTTTATCAAAGAATGCCTAAAAAAAGATGCAAGGGTTTAAAGGTTCTGTATTATTTAAGAATGAATTTTAATTGTAATATAACTAAATCAAGCACTCAATCAGTAAATTAATTTGTATTATATTTCTATAACAGCAAAGCAATAGTTTCTTTACAAGGTTAGGTTTAATACACTCATTCTGTGTTCTTCATGATCTTGTTCCTTGTTTTTTTGAGACTTGTATGCCAGAATTTCAAGGAGTCTCCAGTGTCAGTGTCAGCTTTATAAAAATCATATGTAAAACTATTCATTTTTACTTTTCTGTCTAATAAACTTCGAGACTATTGAGAAGATGACTGCTCACAGCTGCTTAAATGTAAGCTATAACAGGAACTTGTTTGGCAGATGTTCTACAATATAAATGTACATATAAATGGATAAAAATAAAATCGGTGGCAAATGGAATAAATCACTTGCTGTCAAATTCCCTGTCATCGATTATTTTCCTATTTTTCACATTTTTTTGCCTTCAGAAAACAACTGATGCTTGCATCTGTCACTACCTTTAAAAAAATCCCAGCACTTCCGTGAACACTGTACTAACCCTTAAGTTGTCTCCACCCCAAATAAATAAATAAATAAATATATAATGTCTACTCTGTGCACTAACCCTAACCCTAGCACTTCCCTAGCACAAAAAACTTGTATGATTGCACTACTTACAGTATATTGTCCACTGCCATATATATCACTTCCTGTTCTATAACAAAACACTTAATGTTAATCTGGTTGAGGAAAGCAGACGTAATTTGCTGTCTTAGGTTTTATACAGTAGTTATACATGTCTAAACAAGAGACCAACTAATGTAGCTAACAACATGTAATGCAACGAGTATTGGGAAGTTCATTTTAACTCTATTTGTGGTAACCAGTAGTAAATTGTAGTAATTTGAATTTTGGCTAATCCTTAAATAAGTGATGTGTGAATACACTGCAAGAAATGAATTTCTTACTTTGATTTCAGTAGAAATATCTAAAAATTCTTAAATCAAGATGCATTTTCTTGATGAGCAAAATGACCCAAGAAAA
>JAOTRN010000001.1:15070955-15085621 GCA_028566695.1 Bagroides melapterus
TCAATCAGGAGTAATGTAAAATTTCTGGGTGGCATTGATCTAGTTCACGTGGACAAAAGGAAAAGTATTAAATAAATTGGTAAAATATAAATAAACGTGTAATTCTAATGCACGATGTATTCAGGCATGCAGAGAAAAATTGGTAGGAAAATGCGGAATCGGCCCAAAAATTCCTGAGATGTGTTTCAGCCAGAGGTTTAATTGTTTCTGATTGCTCCTGACATTGAGGCTTCACTGTACTCCTAATGGGAGTTAAAGTCAGGATGGAGTTTTATTTACTCACTTCATTTTGGCAAAGAGACGTTTGTGTATACCAAATGCATTACATCAAATATTCAGGCACTATGGTTACACCAGTGACCATCAGTCAGATTTAACTTGAGGCTAATTGTCCATTCACAGCTAACTTGTAGGGCTAACAGCAAGATATTGACATAACCAAGTTAAAACTATTTTTACAAGTGCAATTAACCTATTATTATTTTTTTAAACCTGATGCTGCTTGACATGATTTATACAAAACAATGGACTAAGATGGACCTTGTGAACCAAAGAACCAGTTGAGATGTGACTTCATATAGCTGTATATTTATCATTTCTCATTTAGGACGGTATTAAAAACTTAAAATTTTTTTGTAGTTATTCTACAATTCTACAATCTAGCGTGTAATTTTACTGGAAAAATGTTGTGCAGTGTGTAGCATTGCAACCTCACTCCTCCATGGTCCCAGTTTGCTCCTGAGCTTGAATTACAGTCTGTTCTGAGTTTTAAATGATGATCTCCCAGAATCCGTTTGGATTTTTACTCACCTCCCAAAAAAATGACAATAGGTAGGTGGGCTATTCTAATTTACCCCTATGTGTAAATGCGTCTCTTTCGGGATGCATTTGTGCCTCACATTCATGACTTTAGATCCACTGCACCCCTGATTAGGATAACGTGCTCACTGAAGATGAATGAACAGATTAAATATGCGTTGAAGGTTTTGCTGGGGCCAATAAAAATTCAGCATTTGATGATCCTGCAGTTACGCTACGGCAGATTAATTTACGGTTTCCTCAAAATATCACAATATATACTGGAAGTAATTATGACGACATGCCTATGCGCAAAGATTTGACATCAGGCTTTTAATAAACCAGGGCCTGTGTTCATAAAGATTCCTAGTGCAAAGAGTATCTCCTAGTGAAGAAAAATCTTGGAAGTTGGTCATTTCTTCTAAAAATTACAGAGAAAATCCTAGTAAAGGTAAAAGTTACTCATAAAGCATTCTAACATTTACCATAAGGTCAAAAAGTGTGAGGTTTAATAGTTTCTTTAGCAAATCTAGCCACAGGGGTAGCAAGCCAAGACTTCTGTGCCGGTCCCAAGCTTGGATAAATAGATAGGGTTGCATCAGGAGGGCAACCAGCGTAAAATGTTCCAAATTGAAACATACGAGTTGTCAGTGTGACTTCCATACCGGATCGGTCGAGGCACAGGTTAACAACAACCGCCACTGGCACTTTTGACCAACAGGGTGACAGCGGAAATTGGACTACTGTTGGTTGAGGAAGGAGAGGAGGAAGAAGGGTTCGGCGGCAGAGAGAGAAGAGTAAAGGCAGGAGTTTAGGTCTGAGAATAGGGACTCTCAATGTTGGTACAATGACAGGGAAAGGTAGAGAATTGGCAGACATGATGGAGAGAAGGAAGGTAGATATACTGTATGTTCAGGAGACCAGGTGGAAAGGGAGCAAAGCACGTAGTATTGGAGAGGGATGTTAGCGAATCTGTAAGATGGTCACAAACGTAATCCATACATGGATATAGTCTGAAATATCTTAACATAGAGACAAAGTGAAGGCTCATAACAGTCCATATTTTAAAAGTGCTCCAATTTTTTTCATTTATTAGACAAACAATCACAGTATTCAAAAGAATGAGTCATACCTAGCAACGGTGTCAGCCCAGCCTCATCTCTAAGATCAAATTTTTTGTATTGTCCTTGCTCAGAGTTGCTAAAATTACTCTTATGCTAAGGTTCCTAGTTAGAGATTTTTACGCTATTTAGGAGCTCTCTGAGATGACTTTTAGAATCTTTATGAATACGGGCCTGAATCATCCCTGAAAACATATTTAGCTTAAACAGTAGCATCATGTTGTGTTGTGTTATTGTACTTCTGAAACTGGTTTATTCTGAAATAATTATCTCAAATAAATGAAATTAATAAAATTTAGGGACCAATATGTGGCATTCTTATACTGAATCTAATACACATAATCACCAGCTTAGAAATAGTTTTAACACATGCCTTAAATTAAATAGGCTACCTACAGTAAGGCAGACTCACACACTACAGACTAAATAATATACACAATATATTCAATACAAACATTTAGACTTGGAATCTGGGGGACATAAATATATTAGTTTAAACTCAAAACTTCAGACACATCAGATTCAACATACAACAGAAAAAATCTATTTTTCACCTCAAACTCAGATTTTTTCAGAATTTTTCACCTCAGACTCAGATTTTTATACCTTACATCTAATACTTAATCCAAACCTCAGACTTAGTACAACTCATTCTCATTACATAGATTCTACCTTAGATTCATTGCTACCTCAGACTCATACACATATGTATACAAATATGTAACTTCTGCCTCATATCCAATATCCAGACTCAATGCACAACCCCATTTCACCTCAGAATTGTCAGACTCAGAAATGCAACCTCAGACTCAGTACACGTCAGATTCGATCCATAATTTCCACTCCAAATCCAATACTCAGACTTAGTACACTCTTTTTAAAACTCCTCACACTCAATACAAAATTGTCACCTTAGATTCAACAAATCCTCAGAGTCAGTTCACCTTACACAAGACAAGTACAGATCCAATACATAAATTTTACCTCACCCCCAATACTCAAACTACAGCTTCAAACATTTTAAAACTCAGACTCGAGGCATAATTTCCTCCACAGAGTCTAAGATTACATACACCTAAAATGTAATACATAATTTTTACCTCAGTTCAAATACTCAAGCTCAATACACAACTGCAGACTCAGTTCTGCTCAGAGCCAATAGACAACCTCAGACTAAATACATGCCTCTGTCAGAGTCATGCTTGGACGTTCACTTTCGGGATTCTAGGGGCGTTCTGGCAGTGTTTTTTTCATGTATCGTGTTACAGTATGTGCTTTTATTTGTTTCAAGCTCACATGTCTTTGCTCGATTCCTTCCTGTCTACACACCTCTCCTTTATGTGTTAATAACTGTCTCCCCTATACTGTAAATCCTGGCTGTGTTACAGCGTGGAATCCTCGTCTTTGAGTTTATGGTTTCTGTTCTGTGCCTTCAGTCTGTGTATTCGAGTTACAGTTTCATTTCTAGTCCAGTTATGTTTTTGCCCAGTTTTTCCCAGTCCTTGGTAATCTTTTTATTTTGTTAATAAACCGTGTTCGTTTTGCTATGCCCTCACTGACAGCCTCAAATTATTATTCACTACTTTGAAAGATTCATTCACATTTCCATCATGAATATTCACCAATTTTTCAACAACCGGTCACATTTAAAAAACTGAAAAGTGTATAAAAAAGAATAAAAAAGTATTTGGTTGTTTGGTGCCTAAAATGCTTAGATATTTGCTAATTTAATATTTCATAGCTGCAGTAAGACAAAAAAAATATTGAAGTGATTTATCAACATATTTTTGAGCAAATGCCTCTGTAGCTATTTCAAGAATGGAAATGATTGAAAGGCAGTGAATTTCTAAGCACTGGTGTGTATTTATAGGGAATGAAATAGAAAGTAGGTAATTTAGCAATTCTGTGAAAATTTTATATATTACTAGGGTGGAGAAATGGGGTGCGTTTTAAATATTGCCAGTTCATTGGGATAATAGGTGAACATTAAGTAACCTTAGTACACATAGAGGTGGAATATTATTTATTTATGAATTATTGCCTTGCTTAATGTGATGTTGATCTGTTTAAGGAAATTGTTGTGTTATCAAATTGTCTTATCAGAATAAAGCATGATTACTTTTTTCGTCTGATTCATTTTTAACTGTTTTAAAATCTTCCTGAGCTGATATTTATGTGTTGGATCATTTCTAGCACAGCGGTGTGTGTGGAGTTGGTTTGAGAGTCGGTGCACTTAAGATTTGAGTTAAATATTATAGCTATTTCTTCTTTCTTCACAATGTGTGCGCTCTATTGTTCATCATTATTAAGTTCTCCATGTCTGCTATGGGCTAAAAATGTGGACTGTTTCAGTTTCAACCATGTTCTGATTTTTTTTTTTCTTTTTTTGCAATACTTTATACTTTTATTTTGCATAATATTAATGTATATGTATTCATGTCTGGTAAGAAATTCATTTTATACCAAGTAGTCTCCACATGCAGTTACTACGAATAATTGTGTAAAGAAAAATACAAATGTAAATGAATAGCCCCTCAATTACTCTATCGAGGTATCCCAGTCATGCTACTGTGGTTATTTTCCCATTCACTAAGCAACTTCAACAAAAGGCACTTACCCTCGGTTGGTAACTACAGCCTTCCGCAGATACACATAGCTAGCTGGGAAGATGCCCTGTAAAAAAAAAAAAAAGATGAACTGAGATTAAAACATAGCACTAATTCCTGACATGCCAAATATGAAAGGAATAAAATAGAACTGCAATTGGTTCACATTTGATTGGTCAAACCGACAAAACTTGAACTTATGATTTAACTGTTGTCACCCTGAGAGGCAAAGAAACAGATTAAAAATCAGGTAAGGAAGCTATTCCACGAAATTAACTATCTAATATCAAGCTTACCAATTATGAGAGGAAGAAAACAAAATGCTGCATTCGTGTCACTCTAAATATCTTGCACATCACAGAATTACATCATTCTCCTTTTAGTTTATTTTATCTTGGCTGGGTTTTTTTCCTCTGACACAACTTATTCATTAAAACTATAAAAATATTGACTATACCTGTTCAGTCTTCTTGAAAGAAAGTCTAAGTAAGTTCGGTCTTGGATGCTGACTGATCTAGTATCAGCATATCGACATTGTGCTGATGAGGTAAAAGTAGATTTCCAATAATGACAGCTGATAGATCAATGCAAATCTATAGTCCTTACTGCAAGACCAAGTATTCTTTAACTGAAGGTAAAAATTGTGAGGTAAAAGATAAGTGAAGGACATGGAAAAACTGAGGAAAAAAAGAACTACAATCATCTACAATTACTCCAAACTGTTCTGTAAAACTATAATAACATCCTTTAAGAAAAGCTGGAGCTAGTCTGAACTGGTCTAGCTGAGATAATGAGACTGCTTGAGGTTTAAAACCCAGTTCAGCATCAATTTCCTGGCCTTCGTTATGCCGGGAACTGAGATTGAAGTGTTTTACCGGCTTGTTTAATCTGATTGCATTGGTTAGGAAAGAAACCTTTGTAAGAAGAAGGAAGAAAACAACTTTGCGTATGATACATAAAATTGCAGGGATAGTAACATCGGGGTGCCAACATTGTTAGCAAGAAAATCGAGCAGGCAGATAAAAGAAAAAATAGATTTTGCATCAAAAACCCTAGCATAGGTTTCGAGGTTTGTAGTTGGTGGATGAGAACTCCCCCCTCTAGATGTGTGGTAAGTAAAACTAAAAAAATAACCACCTCCATTTTTTTCTGATCAAAGAGACCACAGTACTACCCAGCCTCTGGCTCATGATTTAAAGAAAACATTCACTTACATAAAGCAGTGAAGTAAAAATAATATGCTTAAAAAAATTATTAAAATTCTTTCCTGTTAGGTGACCACTGCTTCTGCTCTAACCACTACTTTATCTGTAAAACCACAAAAGCACAATTTCCACGATGATCTAGTTTTGCACAACATGGAATAAAATGTTCAGGGTAAGGTGTAGCTGTTAAGAGCTCTGGATAACAGAAGTGTGTGTAGACTGAGTAAAAATCTGACTACTTTGACATATTAGCTAATCTAATCATGTTTATTTATCAATAAAGTTTCTCGAATCAATGCTTTTGGAGCAATCCTATTTGAGAATTCAGTGGCTCTGTGGTAGCTAACAATTCGTTCAATTATGAAACAAACATTATGCTTACTAAAATATGAATTTAAAAAAATAATAAAATCCATGTATGTGGCAGAGTTTTCTCTGAATTTTCTGCCAAACAGCTTCAATAACTTTTGGCAAAGCTTAACATAGGAAATACCAATTCTCCCATGACTTTAAAAAAAGAGAATTTCCTGCTAAATATACCTAAAACTAGAGCGATAATGCTGCTTCTGGATCCCTAATATCCCTAATTTACAAAATCGTTCACTTTTTTCCAGCATGTCCAGCAATATCTCAAATGACACACAAATGGCTTAGCCTAAAAAATTGGGTCTTTACATTGGAAATAATGTCAGATAATAATGTCAGATAGCATGCAGGCATTTCTACTCCATAAGCCCTAAATCCTGAAATCTCTGAAACTTCATGTATTACAGTATATGTATTACAGTACAAATAGTCCTGTATATCAGAATATCTGTAAAAGTTTATATTTAACAGTTATTTGCTTTAAAATAATATCTTGGCAGCTGCGGATTATAATTATAGGCCAATATGGAGTAAAAATGCTAACCTGGCAATGGCATTACGTTCGTCATCTTGTAGATCGCTAACTAGCCGGAAAACTTTGCCGTCTCTATGTTAGATTTCTTATTAATATGTTTTTTCCCCTTTATTATCTTCTATTAAACTAAAACTGAATTAACAATATCCAACTATAATATCAGCACAACCACTAAAGTGCGTAAAAATAATATTTTATTCTGGAGTTTTCCATTAAACCTTTCTGTCTGGGCTTTCTGTTTTTTTGGGGGGTTTTTTCAGCTTTTGCTCTCACTATGCTTCATGAGTAATGCTTCAATCTGTACTATTTCTGTCATCTGTGTGTCCTGCTGTTGTTATCTGTACTAGAGAATAAATGTCTCATGTTTGTTTAGTTTCTCCTGCTGGAGTTTTCTGTCTGTTTGCATTACAATTATGATCTAAACTGCGATTGTTTTGTCTGCTTTGCTGCCTGTACAAACTGAGATTCTTGGATTAGACTAAATGAAGCTCATCAGGTTATCAGGTCTGGTTCTCAACTGCTACGGCTATATTTTTTCCTTCGTATGTTAAGATTTCAGCAGGTAAAACTTTTTTTACTGACCAAAATTTCATCTGCTGAATGGAAAAAAACTGAGAACAATTCAAGAGAGAGTCAAGAAGCTTTTATTGTCATTTTAACCGTATATACAGTAGCTTACGCAGCAGCACACAGTGAAATGAGACGACGTTTCTCCAGGATCTTGGTGCTACACAGAACTGAATTCAGAGCTTACATAGAACAACAAAGAGCTAAGGATATAGATAAGTACATTAGTCCTAGCCACATAAAATGCATCTGTTCAACCTAGTGCAAAAAGAGCAAGACAAAAGACAGAGCAGACAAACAATACACTGCAAAAAGTGACTTACTTACTAAGAATTTTTGTCTTGATTTCAGTAGAAATATCTAAAAATTCTTAAATCAAGATGCGTTTTCTTGATGAGCAAAATGACCAAAGAAAATAAGTCTAGTTTTTAGACAAAAAATATCAAATTTAAGTGAATTTGTGCTTAAGACAAGCAAAGAAATCCGACAATGGAGTAAGAAAAACCCCATTGGCAGATTTCTTTGCTTGTCTTAAGCACAAATTCTGCTTGTGCATTACCCAAATCTGCTGTAAACTGAATGTTCCTCATGGTGCTAATGAAGAGAAATGTGAACCATGTTCAGGACCTACAGTAGATAGTAACATGCTTCCTTAATGGCACAATATATAAATGTAAATAACCATCTGTGACCAGACTCTCATTGCCATACCTATTGTCTCTCAACTTTTTACAAAAATGTTATCCATTTATTAATCAGTAAACTACTTTTATAAACAAATAAAGAAATACAAAACAAAAGGCACGTTAATTAAATCTTGAATAAGTCATACTAAAAATACGTTAAAATACTGATATATAACAAGCCATTTGTGCCTACTACCATCACCTGTCTTACATGCTATATAATATGAATTACAGTGCAGATTCGGTAGAGTGAATTAATTGCTTGCTTAAGTTGCTTGCTTGACAGTGTGTGTGATTTGAGCTTCCGGTATACATGCAGAATATAAAACTATGTCAGACAGAGATTTCAGTGAATAAAGTGACTCAGTGCAAACATCACGACTCGTATTACTAGTATTTAATAAATCAATCTAGCTTTGGTTAGCTTGATTAGTTCGATTATTCTGCCATGATGTTGTGTCTCCCATGTTTGGGTCACTGGGATTTCATGTTCACAGTAGATAGATACCCGAATGGAGCGCTGAGTCAGTTGTTCTTGTAGCTGGACTAGGTCTCACAGGAGTCTAGCAATTTACTCTCAGAGCAGTGTTGAGCAAATCAATTTAAGTTCACATAAACTCGGTGCAAACAGCTGATCTAGAGTAAAACCTTTAATTGGATTTGTCTTCCAAATGCATTTCTTACTATATACAGTATGACACCCATATTTAAATGTCTAAATCACAGCAGTACTAGAAGGAGAACAAAAACAACAATTTCTGTGGCTTAGCAGATCAGAGTTGCACTGATGCCCTAGACTAGAATACAAAGAGGACCAAGCAGCTATGAGACAGCTTTGAGCAATGACACCATCAGGGGAAAAACAGTATTAAAGGAGCAAAGCAGACTTCTCTTCTTTCAGTGCAAGTAACAGACATATACTATATTTCTTGTACATGGAAAACTGATCAATCACAGCTATATATGCTTATTGAACATCCCATCTTCTTTTCTTATCTTATCTTATTTTATCTTATAGCTTTATTTCCTCTTTTTTCCCCTTATAATTACTCCCATTCTTTTCAGGAGTCTTTCCACCAGATTTTGGTTCTTGGCTGTTCGGATTTTCCTACTCTGTCACAAAGGAACTAGTAAAATCAGGCACTAATATCTATTGAGAACAATTGGTATGCAGTTATCCCTAAAGTGTTAAGTGTGATGAGGTCAGGGCTCATTGCAGGTCTCTCAAGTTCTTCCACACTAACCTTTGCAAACCATGTGTTTATGGACCTTATTTCATGCATAGGTTGTAGCTATTATTTATGCTACAGAATACAAATTGTTCAGAAAATTATGAGTTCCAATAACAGATACCACACGAACAGTGTTTGGAGCAAAATCCCTAACATGCTGTTGGCTTAACTGCAATTTTTTATGGGTGTGTGTACCTACAGTATCTAATAAACATATTGTAAATTTTGAAACCAGTTGGTCCCAACCTTACGCTCACAGTCAGCCTCTACACCTCACTTAATCAATTGAGGCTAGCCCTGCAAATGAAAAAGGAAAAAAGCAGATGTTTATGAATATATGGGTCATCAACATCCTGCAAGCTTGCACATCTGTATCATGCCTCCACAGCTCGCACTCTGACCAGACGACCACATACCCCAAGGCTTATTATTAATGCAAACTCCTGAATCATAGATGGCACTTCCAATGGTTTCATTTTGGGCATCCTAATTTACGCACCCTTTAAAATCCTGCTCGGTTTTTATTATTTCTATACGGAGATAGGTCACAGTCATTGGTGCCTTAAACCAAATAGTTGCACAGTGAATAGATTTATCCTATTAAATCTGAATGTCAATTAATTAATCTGAATTGCTTCCTTTAATCCATTTTTCATTAAGGAAAATTCTGTCGTAGTTATGAAGCAGTTTTGGAAGCAAGTTGTGGAATTTACAGTACATCATATCAGCTTGGATGTGCTGTATCATAGTGATAAGGTATTTATAGCAAATGTTTGGACACTGCATTGCTAATTAGAAATTGATTGGATTGAGAGTTAATCACTTTGATGTTATCTATCTATGCACACTAGAGATATTCTTTACACGTAGCGGATAGTATTTCAAGATGTATAACTCGATATATTTTAAATAAGCTTTGAGGTAGAAGTCCATAAAAACACAAAGCATGGTAAGTGGATCCTACTGAGACTTATTGTCTGTGCACAAACTTAAAACCAAATTTCGTCCAACCAAATTAGCTTTAGATAAGCTAATAAACTAAAGCTATAATTAATCATGTCAAGGGGGTAAATAAACATAATATCTAAGAAGGCCAAACCATGTCGTACTGTAGGATGCTCCTTGTTTCAATGTTTTGTGTTTTTTTCTTGTGGGTTTTCACTCAGCCGTAAGCAGTAGCAGCATGGGGTCTAGGCTGCTTACAGTGCTAAATCAGTTCCCTCTAAATAAATAACCGAATGCGCCAAGGAGGCAATAAGGGAGATTGGAGATTAGACTGACTGTCACAGGTCTGCAGTGTCAAGTGGCCCATATCCTACCATGTTGTAGGAATCAGTGTGGCCTGCTTAGGAGAACTGGTCCAAAAAAATCCAACTTGTGCCGCTCACTGAAGAAATCGACCAGTGTTTACTTTCAGCGGGTGGTAGTTTGCTGGTGATCTCAGGCTTTTGTCCTGGTCAAACTTTTTCTTGATTATTTTCCGAACCCTTTTACTTGCAGGTCTGATAATATCAGGACTTGTCTCTGGCATCTTAAACTGCTTCCTTGCAGTGTCTTAGGAGCATACAGTACATGTCAAAAATTATGTCAGCTAAACAAAGTCCTACAGAGCAATGTATTAAATTAATTAAATCCTGAAATACAAAAGAATATTTTGCACAAGTAGCATTGATGCCTCAAAGCTTCAGGGTCCAGTTCAATCCTGAGGTTGGATCACTATGAGTTTGTGCTCCCACCTCCCAAATACATGCCAGTAGGTAGTCTGATCATGCTAAATTGTCCCTAGATGTGATTTGCCCCTAGGACCATCACACTCTCTCAGGATAAAATGGTTTATGACGATGACTCAATGACGAAACTAAAACTAAAAATACTAAAAGTATGTTATTGATGGTGTCAATCAGAGGTTAAAAAATATACCTCAAATAAAAGAAGTGATCTTAAAAGACTATATAATCCTTTACACCAGCTCCATTTCCATAAAATTAAGCAAATTCTGCAAAGTCTTTTTTTTTTTACACAATACAAGAAAAATTGAAGCAGACATCGCCAAAGTTTGAGTCTGATCCTGGTCACCAATGGAATTTTCAGTCAGAAATGATACTACATCCTGCAAAAACAGGTATGCTACAGTAAAGCCAGTGGGGTGAACACATCGAGCTGTTACTAATGGTCTTGCTCCCAGCTAGAGTGTACTCAAACTGTTTAGGAACAAGGAATCGGGGGAGGCGAAGTAGAGATAGTGCAGCTCCCCTGCCTCCGCCTGAACGCTCACTTAGCAGAAAAGGTCAACGCTGAGCCGAATAAGAATAGCATTTCCCGCTTCAAGCAAAAGAAATGCAAAGAAACTGCCTCTGCATGTCAGAACCGTAACTGACAGCCTTTTATTCTCTCTTTCATTATGTGGGAAGCAGAATAACTGGTGTTTGCTTAATAATTCGATAGTACATAAACAGTCTGTAAAGGCCTTGTTGATGTCCCAGCATACAATTGTTTTCACTTTTTCTTTGAGGAGGAGGAATAATTCAGCAAATACAATTACTGTTACACAGGCAACGTCCTACATGCGATTTCTTTTATGTTATGTGTATAAAGAAAGTGAAGGAATTAGGAATTATAGTTAAAAATTATGAGCATTCCAAGCTCCAGGTTTCTGAGAACTGTCAATGTTCTAGGTAAAAATAAGTGTGATCTGTAATGGGCAGGCATACCCTGCCTGGGTATAGTCCCATACGTTGTGTTAATCGGGGCTACGTTCCAGATCCAGTTCCTGTGATGACAAATAAATATTTTATTTTATTCGATTGGCAGATATGAAAATGAATTATGATCAACAGTGATATAGTCACTGCTAGGGGTGTGGCATTATGCTACTGTCTGTAACTGTTTAAGGTTCCACGTATCTATATTGAGTGTACAAATAATTTAATGAAAAAGGGAATGTTGTAGAGTTGAATACATTGTTTGCTCTTCTAAATATATTGAAATTGAATGTCATCTCTGATTTAAAATGTTAGCAATTTTTCAGAAAAATGTTTTTTGTGCAATTACACAATTTTGAACAAGTTTGTATTTTGAGAATTGTATTATTACTAGTAGTACAATTTTTATGTATAATTCAAATAAATCCATGCAATGAAATGAAATGTTATAAATGACTTATAAGTACACATAGAGTAGGTTGTGGTTACTTAAGTTTTTCAAAGCAACGGGTTTCCTCAATTGAATTAATTAGACAGAACTCAAATAAACTTGTAAGTTTTCATTTAAGTTGATTCAAACTTTTATGTACTTGGAAATTAATAGACTTGATTTAACCCAACTTGAAATAGCACGTGACCACAATACATTTTCTTTTGCTTCAGAAATTTGTCATTGAAATTCAGAACTGTAACTTCATTTGTACTAAGACTTAAGTAGACTTAAGTATGCATGTAGTTGATTTGAGTTGAGTTGAGGTGAGGACTGTTGCTTTAATCCCACTCACTCTGTAGTTTTATTTATTTACTTATTTTTTGCTTGTTCCTTCCTATGATGTAATGACTATAAGCAGGCAGTTACTCGGGATGAATGAATGCAGGTTCATATTAATGAATTTGAATAATGAAATGAACTTTGTTTGTTTATCGCATATTCATATCTTGTTAGAACAAGTTCTATTCATTTATACAGTATAGCAACCACTTAGGGGCTTAGTGAAAGCAGGCTTGTTGTACATGGCATCGCCCTTATCGCTTAGAAATAACTCTTTTTTTTGTTGTTGTTAAACATCAAGTAATTAATTGGGCATTAACGAATATAAGAATCCTCCGTCAGTGAGCAGTTAAGCACTAAAAAGCAATCAAAAAGCATCACGAATGCATTCTGACTCAATTACAAAACCGAAAAGATTCTGGGTCTAATCAGGAAAATGCCTTCAGTGCTTTTATTATAATCAAACTAATTATTTAACAGACACTTTGCTTTAAATGTTTTTTTTAACTACCTGTGCTGCTATAAAAGCACTTTAAAATGATAACATACAGTAACGTATATAAAGTAAAGCGATAATATACAGTGTATGTTCATTTCCTGGACAGCTCACAGCACAAGCCCCACTGTAAAATGGTAGATTAAGTACAAAATCGCTCCCTTCTTTCATATCGAACATGAGCTGGAGGTTGCAGTGCAGTTTTTTTTTTAATCTTTAACTCACGCTGATGTTGATTAATAGTTAAGCTATGTGTGACTAACAGCCTGTCAGGTTTCTCACTACCTCTCTAAACCCCCCACTTGATCCCTCTCCATGTGTGGTAGTGGGTTGCGTTTCTGCTACCGTAAAGAGTAATGATCTGCTCTAATAGGCTGGAATTCATCTCTGGAGGTTTTAGAGACTGATGGAGTCTGGCTGAAGAAACCAGAATAGAAACCTTCAGCAAAAAAAATAAATGACACGAATCATTGAAAAAAAAAGAAAAAAGTCATCTCTTTTAAGGTAAAAATGTAGCATAGAATAGGTGATTAATCAATTCGGAGTCTTTCTTCTTTCTTGTTTGTTGTCCCTGAATGGAGGCCAGACCATGAGGAGCAATCTGAAAAAAAATTAATATTAGACTAGGATTTTTTTTTTTTCCTTTCGACTGGGTCTTGGCTCATGCTCAGAATATTATGACAACTGACTGAATTTGGCATTAAAACCTCAAGATGAATCAAAATTCATCTAATCAAACTGAGCTGAATCATGATGGCAGCTGAGGAAAATATAATAATTTTTGATTATAATAGATTAAAGCGGGGATTTAATTAATATTTATGAAGGTCCAGTTACATTAATTCTTTGCTTGCCAACTTACAAATAAGCAAATAAATGATAAGGTACAGTGCACTAGTTCTACACTATTTCTACTGCTCAAAACTCCAGCAGAGATTACATTCTGATTAATGTAGGGCTTCACAATTAATCACATACTTTTAAGAATTTAATAAAAAAAAAGAAATAAAGTGTTTATTTTGCATGTTGCATCAATATAAAACTTTTTTTATTTATATTTTTAATTTAAAAAAGGTTGATATTGATTCAAAATGATAAATAAAAACTTTGCTCCTCAATATGTTGAATAATTATAATAAATAATTATGATTATATTTTCAATTATCAGCAAAACTCAAACAGTTAATTTTTTTTTAATCATTTTAAATATTAAAGATTTTTAAGGAACTGAGCAACAGGGCATAATACAGGACTACAAGACACTTTTCTTGCAGAATTATAAAATTAAAAAAAAAAAAAAAAAGATTATGCTTTGGGGTAAATGTTACATCTCATCATGTCATGTGATCTTGTTATTTCACCAACCATTTTACCATCAGCCCAAAACTCCCTTTGCTTAACAGGCATTGTTCAGACTGCTGACAGGACGCATTGCTCACTTGTCAATCAAACACAGGCCTATTGTTTACCTTATTGTATAGTATCTATGCTAATCTGAGAGCTGCTTATTTTTCTGCCAGCCTGAGAAGTCATTTCTTGTCATTTTGTCTGAAAATAGGACAATAGAAATTTGATAAAAA
>JAOTRN010000001.1:15134424-15151162 GCA_028566695.1 Bagroides melapterus
AACGTTCACTGACCTTCGTAGATTCCCGCACATTTTCTCTGCACTGCTAAGGTTGTTTCTCATTAATGATCCTAGCATGTTTTATTATAAATATTCAGAGATTTTTTTTTGCAGTGCTTCTCTGTGCCAAACTGAAGAACACTGAGGATCATTGTAGGACCTACAAATCTACAGATTTACTCCACAGTAACACAAATCTGATTGGCTAAAAGGTGTTGATTAATGTTGCATACAGAAGCTCAGAAAATGGTGGAACAACATTTTAATTTGTCATGTATACAATATAAATATTATATAATTTAAAATGTTCTCAAGGATTTGTATGGACATTCCAAGTAATTTTTATTCTAGATTGTTGTCCAATATTTTCTGGTTATAGTTTCTAGTGTCACATATTTATTATTATTATTATTATTATTATTATTATTATTATTGTTGTTGTTGTTGCTGTTGTTGTTGTTGAGCAATCGCTGAAACTGCAAATGTTTCTTTGGGACATGCTTGAGAGATGTTCTGAGAGGATTCATCTGTTTACTTAAACTGAATTTAATCTGATAACCTTGGCACTACACATTCTTCAGATGAGCCTAGACCATAGACAAGAGACAAGAGCTGTTTGCCTCGTAATCATCACAACTAGTTTAGTTTTTACTCTCTATAGAATTCTTCCATTGTAACCTGGAGTGAAGACTGGTAATGGAATATCAGAGTAAACCTGTTATGGATGGTGTAGGAGACATTATATATTATGAGGTTGTAGTTAAAGGAAATCACTACACTAAACTGCATGATAAACTCCCTTTTCTGAAACCAAGCCATGGTATGAGAGAACACAGGACAAACAGACTGCAACAGGACACACACATATTAGCAAATTACAAGGGAGCATTAACACTGAGAAATGCAGTGAGACCTCAAGCATGTGCTCTCAAACAAGACTGTCTCAAGCAGTGAAGAAAATCTGCAAATCTGAACAACTGTCTCATATCCTGGAATACGTTAATAGTAAATGGCATGGTATTGTTGATTGAGAACCCAGAGTTAAATAACAGCACGATCACTTCTGGTACGTTGTTTATCTTTGTACTTTCTGCAATAAAGTGCAAGCCTTTCGTATCATTTTTCATTTTCCGTCCCCAGTAGACATATGCAGGTATGAAGGCATTCACGTATAAGACTTGCAGCACGATACACACACGTACGTTCACAAAAACTTCAGCTTGATTTGGATACCAGAAATAGCACAAACTCTGAATGACTTCCTTGAAATGTCAAATATACCATGGCTTCAATGTCCTCTTTTGGTTTTGACCTTATTTGCCTGCCTCTTTATTCTTTTACACTAATTATTCCTTGCAGGTAGTTTTTATAGCACAGAGATCACACTGAGGCCTGGTTCTTTCAAAACCATTAACAACTGTATCTCCCTTAGTCAACGCTCAAACCCTGCAATGCTAATTATCGTTTTGTTTTTTGTTTTTTTTAATTTCCTGTACCAAGCACCATACAGAGTAAAACATGACATTATTAAAATCTAAATCCAAGCACAGAATGTATTAAGAAGCCTGAATTGTTTTGAATCTGACTTTGTTTCCTTGCAGGTGGACATCCGCCATGGAGAAACACCGCTAATTGGTGTCCTGTGTAAAAAATATGGAGTTAAAGAGACCTGTACTGTCTCATTAGACTCACATGGCCAATCTGACCTGTGCTAAGATACATCACCACATGATCACACACGACGCACAAACACACCAAAGCCTGGCACAACACGGCCATTAACAATGTCACTTGGTCCTAATCAATAGGCAGGGAGGCCAGTGTCGCCTTTCAGCAGACAAAAGTGCCTCAGTGTAACAGCTGACTCTGGACTTCTATTCTGGGAGCGCAGAACAGAAACTGAGGATATTTTCTTCTTTTTTTAGGGGGGAGGCTCGAAAGCAAGAAATGAATCCTTGCTGCCATCATGCTACTCAGACCCTTTGGGAAAATTGCAAAATTACAGCTGCACTACTTTACTAAGCACTGCCACTCAGTGGGGTTCTTCAAACAACCACTAGCCCAAAGGACCTTTTGGATCAGCGTTATTAAAAAATAAACCTGCCATGCCAGGAGGATTCTGTTTCTACAGATATTTCTCTAAATTTATTGTTTCTCTACAACTTAATTCATCTGAACCAAGTAGACATTTTGCTAACTTGTATAAGCTAGATTTTAACTTGTTTTGTCGATCACAGATTAAACGCCAACAAATCTGATCACAGTGTTAATGAGGTTAAAGTGCAGCCTTAATTCACAGGTACTTACCAATGGTTTAGCTGGAAATTCATTTCAGAAGGGGTGAGGAATATAAAATATGTGTTATTTAATCGTCTGCCTTCAAGCAAAACTTGCCATATTACTAACTGTGCCATACTGTGAAAATGAATATAATAAGATAAAATTAGATTTCTACTCCTGCAGTAAACCTCCTCTACTTTGCCGGGTGTCGGTTGATATATTTATACTCAGGTTGTATCTAGTTGGGAAAATTTATTACGGGTTAATTCCAGGTTCTCAGCGTAGTAGCTGGTACACAATAAAATCAGAATGGCTAAGTAAGGAATCTCAACGATGACTCAAATAACCTTAAACATCAGTACAGTGCAATAATTATCAGTAATTGCAGCTACACATACAGGTATATATTCAGCCTGGATTATGAAGTTCTTCTTATAATAGCTCCTCACTTTATAGAAGTATGAGTAAATGAAATATAATTTTAACACACTTGTTTAATCATTTTAAAGAATAATGTTTGGCTTCAAATATCGCTTCAATTCTGAATCTTACAAGCCAATGTACCCATGATTTTCTTTTACTTAACAAACTGCAAGTATTGTCTCTCATCAGGTTCAACTTTTTTTTTTTTTGTTAAAAATGTTCTGCTGCAAAAGGATTTGGGGAATTAGGCTGGCTCTGAGCAGGTAAATTGTTTATGTAAGATCCTTCAGAAGAAGAACTCTCTCTACTGCTGTTAGCACTGCTGATATCACACCAAAAAAGTTCACCAGCTCTACTGGAGGCCACTCTCAGGAATGTTACCATGTTTTATAGATGAGATGTTGTACTAGGGATCCTAAGTATAGTTTTCATGATTGCATGAAACCTCTTTGGTTCAGGTCAATCTCTACATCAACAAAACAAGTAAACACTAGAATACCTGAGTTCTAGGTATATGCGGTTGCTATTTAGTATGTTTTGCATCACATTAAATAAGGTTTGCTTACTAAACAGCACCAATCTAACCACATTTTTTACTCCATCAACAGGGTTGTTATGGCGATGCTGGAATCCCCGAGCCAGAAGTCCACAGGGCTGGCCTCTCTGTCTTAGTGGTTACCATAACAACAGCGGAACTCTCAGGCAGAATCCCACAAAGCTTTGGGCCCTTTAGCCAGGATAGGGCTGTATGTAAGATAACTTGTCCCTGAAACCTTGGAAATTGTCTTTCATTTAGCTGAAAGACCAAAACCGATGCTGCTACAGGCATGATTTCTTTTCCCTTTTATTTTTCATACAGCTCAACACTAAAGAGCCTACAAAAAATGGAATATTCACCCATCCTTAAACTTGTCACATTTGGCATATTCAAGTATCTCGAGAAATTCTCTTCTCCAAAACTGTTTTATGAGAAGAAACCTCCACACCCTTTATGATCTTCTTCCCTAGTGATGTTTGCTGATCAAAGCCTGAGTTAAGTATCACATTCCAGTACATTCCATGTTGAACACTATTTGCAGAGCAACACAGCCTCAAGGCATTGACTTTCAGTCAAGGCAAACAGATCAAAAGCCTGCCATGTGCCTTCTTTTCAAATATTCCAGTGAAGTAGCAATCTGATTATTGCTAGTTTTATTATCTGAAAAACTCAAAACTATTTTATTGTTGAAAACATTTTATTTTATTATTAATCACCACAATTAACAGTGTGAAAGCAACCCGAGCTTACAAACTGAAAGGTCGATCTATATTGCCTTGTTCCTCAGAGTAAATCAAGTTCTCCTGCTGTGGATGTAGTGAATGGTTGGTCTAAACTAGCAGGTTTGTACCTCAATGTGTTCTTGGTTTTAACATCATTAAGATTCTGCTCTGCTAAAAATTACAAGATCATTTTTTTTTTCATTTTGCTCATGTGACTTATGCAGGGCCTGTTTATGTGTTTGGAAGGAAAGTACAATAGCTTTGTTGTCACAGCAGGATTCTTCCTAATTGGTCTGAGGGGTTTTGTAAAATCTGTCGCAGATGTGTCTATAACCTAGGAGCACTCAGGAGAGCAACTTTGGTGTCTGAAATTTCTCAAGGCTTTAGTTGCTGTCAACTACTGAGTAATATCATATTTGCATTGTGTAATAGTTTAATCACAGTGACTAGGCTTTTTGTCACTAATGTGGCCAAGAACTGCCTACATTCAAAACAAAACCTTTTGACTGGTATGACCAACCGCAGATGACCAACGACAGAACAGTCATTCAGTAAAACTAGATATTTTAAACTTTTTTGACTTTGTTTGGTCAAATCTTTCATTTTAGTGGTGGTAACTGATGTATATACTGTACACACACACACACACACACATATATATATATAAAAAACATCTATTTCTTTCATACCAATTTTGCGATGTACATTATTATGTAAACTTATTTGTGCAACATTTTCATGTGTTGAGTCTATTTGTTTTCCACTTGTGTGCTTTAGTGAAATACATCCACAGACATCAATCACCAATCATCATTATGGCTCATCATCATTACGACTTCTCTGGCCTGTAGCTTCAGAGCAAAGCGTGAGCGCTGCGCTGATACGCATTACATCGAAATGTCCACAAATATGCTGTGTGTTTTCTGTCCTGATCTCTCATGTTGCATAGTTAAAAAAACTGTTATTGCACACTTAATTACTGCTTGCTCATCTTCACCATTCCCTCCATAGTGTACACATGATCATTATACTGCATGATGAAACACAAGGTGTGGTGTGGCTCTATTCCTGTCTGTAATATTTAAAATGTATTTACATCGTGAGTTTTGTGTTAAAATGAATGTTATATAACTGGATTGATTGAAACTCCTAACAGACCCCCACGTTTACAATCAAAATGGAAGGCACCATAAATGTCAGACACATTCAGGACCCTGGACAGTACCCTTACAACTCTGTCTATTGACCTGTTCACTACTGATCTCTCACTTTTACCAGATTCCCTCTTGAATCAACAACAATTTGGAGCAACTACTCTTACATTTAATTGCATACATTATTGTCCCCCTGCTTATTTACAGAACAAAGCTCACTAGTGTCAAATTCCCAATATGACTAATATTATTACTTCATTGTCCACACTGTAAACCATGGATCCTAGCGAACCTCTGTTCAGTTCACAGGTACGTATGTTCTAAATTTGGCATAAACAGGAAGTCTTTTTCACCCACAGGAGTAATAGGAGATCTGATAGGGTAATATTTGTCCTTATCCAGTTTCCCAACACATTTTTTCAGCAGAACTTTTCTGAAAGAATCAAATTTCTTATCACATGCATTCGGTCCAATCCTTTGTCCATCATTATACATAAACACCGATCTCTCTTTCCAAAAACTTTCTATATCTTTCAAATCTAATATCTAATAATAATTAATTCCTTTCAAGTTAAACAGAGTGCTTGGATGGCTCAATGATTTTTATTTCTTAACCGGATTGGAGATATTTTTGTCTGTAAAAATCCCAACCCAGAATTACAGAAATTAAAGCTCTGAAATACTTTAAATACTTTCAGTAATCAGGTAATGGCTTTGAAATGTTTTCAGGTGCGTTGAAGTGATCTTAAAAATATTTGAATTGCCATTGGTCCCATCTTTTTGTCACAGTAGTGTCTGTTCTGAGAGCAAGGGTGTCAATTTGGGTAGAGACTCTAGGGACATGTCCCTACCAATAACCAGGAAACACTGAATTGTCCCTAGCAATAATCCTAGCAATTCATTTATAGTTATATATAGCCACTGATGTCCATCTGTGTCTTGTGTTTTTTACTTATTACTTATTTTATTTAACATTTATTTATCCAAGAATCATTTAAATCAGATTAAACATTCTTCCTAACCACGTTCTATAATATAGCATATATATATTTGTGGTACACAAACTGTTAACAGATCTTGTACTCTGCAATGAGTCCCGTAACTCACTTCCATAATATGATTGGCTTTGCCTTTCTTGTGTTCCACCTCTCTAACCAAAGTCACTTTATGATTGGCTTTCTATTTTTCTCTGACGTGTAACGTAGGCTCATTCGGTTGTATGAAGCGACAAAGCTCTGTGTCAAGAAGCGACGTGAATGATTATAACAGGGTGTTAATTTGGGTAGGGACAGGATGGACATGTCCCTACCAATATCCAAAGAACACACTGAATTGGAATGTCCCCACCAATGTCAAAAGTCACACTTACAACTGAGGTCTAACAAAGTCAACCACTGACATCCAATTAAGAATGTATATCTAAATTACAAAGAAAATAAGTTATAAAGAAAATGTAACCCTGAAACAAATATTTACATTGAAATATTTGTGATAGAGATTGTTGTGCTACTTGGTTGGTTGGTGTTATTATTATTATTATTATTATTATTATCCCAAAAGAAGGTAGCAGTTACCTGTTGCTATGAAAATTAAGGTAAAAATGAGGTATATTTCAGATTTCCCTGTGAGCCCAAGAGAAATTGATTGTCTTCGCACTCACCATTTTCCAGCCACAATCAACAGTGTGTTAATCTAACATAAAATACTGGAGAAAACAAACATTGTACAGAAAGTCCCAGAGCTCAATGCAGATATACAACCCAGTTACAGCAAAGACTCTGCTCAGCTAGGTAGTGATTTATGAGATGAGGCATTAACTTTGGTATTAGCATGAAAGTTGAAGCTTGGGAAGCTAAACAGTTTGTGCTCATGAGGAAACGACAAATTTGTGAAGATTACTGTCAGTGAAGATCGAAGGGTAATTATAAAGTTTTATATGTTCATATGTCATTCACGGTACAGTTAAAAAAAATTTTTTACACTTGAGTAATGTAACATCTGGAAATCCACAACGTAAAATGAATATTCTTTACCAAAAGCATTATTAGAATTAAATGTAAAAAAAAAATCACTGTAATGTAATATAATTCAAATTCATAACTTAGCAGGTAATATATTACGAGCTAAAAATAAGAGACTCGATCAGACTCATTACAGAAACATTCAAGAAGCTCAAAGAGACCAAATCCAAACCCAATTACATGCCTTGTGACACTAAGGTTAACATTAGAGCCTATGAATAGATTCTAATGAATTTAATGATCTAGCGGGCAACAATAGCCAAATTCTTGCGTCTTTCCTCGACGCTATCGTATCCCCGCTGGCCATTTTCTGTTATACGCTAATTGAGCTCAGCCTCTTCATTAAGCAAAGATGAATATTCATAATATGAATATTGAAAAAGAGCCCACAGTCTGCGTGTGCCAGCTATGATAGCCTTCCAACCAATACAGATTCAATTAGGGGCTATAATAGCCGCCGCTATCTGCTTGTTAACTCGTTGCTTTCTGTTAAGCTGTTCAGAGCAGATAGTAAGTTATTTTTAAGAAGGATGTTCTCGAAACCCAGAACGAGTGGAGCTTGCTTGGTTTTACTTTATACTGCAGCTCTCTGTGTCAAATAATCCGGAGACATTCTACTCCACGCGATCAAACAGGAATCACGTTAGCAACTACAATGTTCGGTATTCGCAGTTGTTAGGGAATACTTCATATCACTAAAGTAGAGCAGGGACTGCTTCTTATTGTTAACAACAATAATTGCAGCATCTTCATTAAGTCTTCATTAAGACTTTCTAACCTTCAGAAACAACATCTAATACATGTCACATCACATTAACATTCTCACAACACTCAACAACACCAGCATGGCTTTCAGGGGTAAAATAAATCTTTTCTTTTAAAAAAGCCTGGTGGGGGAAAAACAGCTTCAGTGGTGGGAACTCCAGTGTGCTGCATTGGAAGTCCTGAGGCCTGCACTGCTTTCTCCCCTACAAAGGAGCCATTCAGGAGCAGTGTAGGGAGAATGGCTGTTTTTCTATGGTGCGCCAGAAACTTGGGAGATCTTTTGGAAGGCAGCCATGACTTTCCTCCTCCTATTGCCTTTGAGAGGCGAACCCTCCTTCGTTATGAAAGATGGACTTGTTGGTAGCGATGTTATGCCTTGTTGTGCCTTAATTCTTTGTGTGTTTTCTTGTGTTAAATGGTTGGCAAGGACTACGCAGCTTAAAATAACTTTTTTGTGTACATTCAGTGCTAAGGATAAGAAATAACTCTCTTTATCTTGAGCAACACCAGAATACTGTATAAAAGTTTTAAATACACATTAGGTAAAAACATCAACATGGCAACGAATAAAAATCCAAGGTCTTAATATTGTCTCAGAGAAATGGATCAGAGAAATGAACGATGGAACACGATACACAAGGATGGAATTACGATACTGTCCATTATTTCACATAAACATAAATCTATATAATATTAAGCAAAATATATACTATATTATATATTATATTTTAATTCATAAATATGACTCCATTTCTTCACTTTCTTTATTGCATCTCCTAAACAGGTTCATGGGGAGCCTGGAGTCTCTCTCAGTGAACTTGGGGCACAAGAAAAGGGGCACAATCAAACATTCATATTCAACCGAAGACAATTTGGTCTTAGGACTTGGGGAGGAAACCAAACTACCCTGAGGAAACCACAAAGGCATGTGAGAACACCCAAGAGGGGAATCAAACACCCAACCCCTAGAAGTGATCCATAAATATGCTATATATATATATATATAAAATGTATATGCTAATTATACTTCACATAGAAACAATTCTTACACATTCTATATGACAAATGATTCACTCAGGCAGGAAAGTGTTAAAGAAAATTCTGATAAACATGCTTGTGTCAGTTATTTTTGGTAATCTACAGTACATATATCAATATCTTATCATGTAATACTCTGACTGCCTGAGAATCTTTAAAAACCCCACATGTGAATCTGATTACAATTTCAACCCATGGTGCAAAATCGATTATTGACTTATCTCGTAAAAATCTTAATGAAGTCAACTTCAGATGGACCATATGACCATACAACAAAGATATCAGTAATATACATCACAATACATTTCTGAGGGCAGTTTAGTCAGTGATAAATTTCTAAACTATCATTTTAATCACACTAATAAGTTCATAAATGACCATTAAAATCCATTGTACCGTGAACTAAATATTTTTTTATGGTCGTTGGCTGTTTTTACATTGGTTGTCAATATGACAGAAATATGAACACAATACTTATTCAGGGTTAGCATATTTACTGTTTGTTTAGAATGTATTGTTTTTTTTTTGACATATTTTCCATCATTCATGCATGCATACTCCAACACAAAGCTCTGATTATTATGTTTTCGCTTCAATGTTGAATTGTTCAATATAGAACTGTAGATCTATCGATTATGTTTCTCATCCCTAATTCTCACTGCACATCATGGTTTATAATAGTAATGTAATAAATTCATGCTAAGATTTATTTACAGATGTGCAAACTGCCATTTTGTCTTATGACTCAGCAGAGCGTATCACCTAAAACAGCTGACTAAAACTTTAAAGAATATCCCATTCCATACATACCGTCTATTATTTTCTTAGTGTGTATGCTATAATAGATTCTTAGTTGCTGATGTGGCTCATTTCTTACACTCGTTATTAATACAGTGTAGAAATTGAGTGGAAATGTTTTCTTAGATACATGGCATCAGTAATAATTAACAGTAGCTTCATTTTTGCTAAATCCAGCGTGTTTCTATTCTATTCCCTTAAACGTTTTTGTAATTACTGTTCTTTTTATTGTGTTTTATTATAGCTCACGACATAGATTATAGATCCAGTCTTTAATAGTCTGCTGCTGGTGCTTTTGAAAATGGCGGATCGGCGGATCTGCATAATCGCTACAATCGTTATTTTAAGTGAGACTATTAATATATATTGAGTCACTAAGTTCGACATAAAATATAATATTTTCTGTTTTGCTGAGTTGAGTTGCTGCATTTTCATCTCTGTGCACCTGTTGGAAAGGTGGCTGAGCTCTCTCGGCGCCCTCTAGCGGTCAGAAATGATTACGACATTCAAGGACCACAGATAGTAAAAAATAAATTACATGACCATTAACATTCTCCTTCTTCTAAAAATGTTTAGAACCCTATTCTATGCTTTAAATACACAAATTCCGCACGGGCGCGCGCAGTTTTCGCCAGTCATTTATTTAGTTTTCGCTGTCACTGCAGCAATGTTAAGTGCGCATCCTTATTCCGGTGCCGTCCCTTGTAGTTTGTGCTGCATGCTGACAAATGTGTGTGTTTGTGAGTGTTTTGCCGCATATTAGAGAACAAAACACAGACCACAGGATCAGCACTCACCCACTCCGAGCTTTTCGTCCTCTGTTGGCGTCCACATGATCCCCGGTTCACGAGCTATGCATGAAAGTTCCGCTCCAATCACAGCATCTATTCAGCAAGGCTTTGGTGAACATACTCCGCGCTCCAAACGCAACATGACAAATCAGAGTGGTTTCTCTTCTCTTCCACGGTTTCCGGTCGCGTACGGAATCCCGAAGCCTCCTAAAGATTAGCGTAGCACCATCTCGCGCAGCAGACAGGCGTTTATTTGTTTGTTTGTTGAACGTATTTCTATATTTAATTAATTACTATCAGTTCCTCCGTCGGTCTGTCGGTCAGTCTTCAAGCTGTGTCGCGAGATTTGGATGTTACGCAGCGGAGATTAGAGGAGCTCGAGAGCTTTACCCACGTGCGAGTGCTGTGCGTTTTGTTTTTGTTTTTTCCCCCTTAACCCCTCGACATTGAGCCGTCCCGTTGTTTACCGGTGTTGTGAACTGTATGCTCTTTACAGCGCACGCTGCGCCATCTCTCTCTCTGTGTCCCCCCACCTCCGGTTTCCGCCGTCACATGATGCGAACTGGTTGTCACACAATGCCGGCTCGAGCTCGAACTCCGGAGAAACGCACGCGCTGCAGAGTGGATTCGAGGCGCGCGCTCTTCGCTGTTCAACAGACCGCTGTCTTAATCCGACTATGTACTCGACTTTCACCCTTACATCTTGTATTACTGGTGTAAACTTGAGCCGAATCCCAATGTCTCTCTACCTTCCATATGGCTATTTCCTTCCAGAAAACGGACTTCACGTCTGCACTTTATACATTGGGGTCTTAGGTTATGTTTCACACGTTTCTCACGTTTTCCGTGTTTTTTTCACATGCGTTTTTGTACATGATTCATTCACAAGTATTCACATGTGAATGTTACTTGATTCGTTTTTCACACGTGATTTATTTTGCACATGATTCAGTAATATTCACATGTAATTTTCCAACAAAATTAATGTACTTTATGACACGATTTATTTATTTTCAGATGGCACAATTAATTTATTTCACAATTCGTATATGTATATATTTTCACGTAATTCGTTCATTTCATGAGAGACACATATTACCTATTACATATTTTCACGTGATTTTTTTTGTGTGTGTACAAAATTTGAAAATTTTCATGTGTTTTTAATCACATTATTTGTGATTAAAAAATAATGTCTATTTCACATGTGATCCCTCACTTCAGTGATTCAGTTATTTTCACTTGTGGTTTTTATTAAAAGCTAGGACATAGTGACAGTATGTTTAATTTAGATATTACTTATTTTTCAAATAATGGTGTGTGGGAAAAAACATGCTCACATGAAAATGATTTCGAAGATATATGGATTTTTTTCAATTACATCATCTACATCCAGAGAGGAGACGTCAAGAAATATGGCACATTGCATGTAGTAAAAAAAAAAACCTTCTGGGATTCAGCTTTTAACTGAAAAGGGGGGAAAAGAGAAGGTTTCCAAGGATGCTGAGGAGATGATGGGATGCTCTGAGAACAAATAAAATTTTTCCAGCCAGGGATTCAATTTACCTTAAAAATTCACTTTGTTTTTGCACAAAATTTGTGGTGATAGCAGGATGAGAAGTTAATCCAGGGCTTCTCTATCCCCAGCTATATCTACTGCTCTTCCTGGGGAATCCTCATGTATACAGTGTGATGCATGATATAGCTTTAAAAAGAGATGCCCTGACTACCTCAACGTGCTCTTTTGATTCAACAACTCTACTCAGAGGTGCTCAATGATAATCCCCCCTTTATCACAGAGACTAAACCCAGAGTCTTTGCAGAGGAACGACAAGAGCTTGTGATCATACCTGAGGGACATTAAACAAAAACAGAACATAGAATTAACCCAGTGTTGAGGAAAAGTATAGCTTGGTATCTTTTACATCATTTCAGCATTAGATTTCTACACAAAACTACAGTTTAAGTGCATTCCAATTCATGAGCCATGATCTGGCAACCCTGTTTTCAAAACTTTCAATAAGGTCTCTTAACAGTGTGAGGTGTAATGTAATGTGGTGGCTCAGTTCACACTCGCTGAGCAGAGACCTCCTACAGACAACACGCCACATTCTTAATGTGGGTTAGGCAGCCATCTGTCCAAGCAGTAATAATTCCTCGTCCTCACAGTAATTATCTAGATATAAGTGTAGAGAGTGTGAAGTTGAAGTGGACAAGGATGCAGTTTTTTTTTTTTTTCACTGATTGGGAGTGAAGATCTGTGATGATAAAACATCGGTGTGAGAATAAACACATAAACACACACCCTTGCACTACATTAATACATTCTGACCAGATATTTCGGTTAAAAATGCGTACTTTATTTTGGCATTAATCCCGCTCTAGTAGATCAGTCATGCTTTGTTAGTTTAGTGCTTGAGATTTGAGGATTGTGTTAACTGTTCGTTTTGCTGTGTGTGTGTGTGTGTGTGTGTGTGTGTGTTAAGGAAATATAGGAAGATTACAACAGAAAGGTGAGTTTAAACGAGCTCTCCTAGCACCACTCACATATCAAGGTGTCCCGCCCCAATCAATCGAGCCATCTCTCATCCGATGACTAATCCCTGTGTAACAGGTTCTGCATGCAGATCTATTCATAATCAGAGTTAAATCAATCTATGATTATGCAGAGCCATAGCCACCCACACACCCACACGCACACTGATGCACACGGGGATATGTGTATTCACCCATATTCATACAGCCACACAAGATCACAAGCACACGAGCAGAAGATGTCACGTCGCTGTGCAGGGATTGTAAATTGATTTTTCCAACTCATGCTGCGTTTTTGAAAATTGATTTTTTTTTTTTTTTTGTATTCTGCGATAAACAACAGGCTTTCAGTAGATGATGGTAGTGTTTTGTCCTCCGTTCTGTATTGTTGATTGTGTCGTGTTCATAAACACAGCTTGAAAGATCTCTGAATTCTGCTTAAATGTCATGTTATGTTCGACGAAGTATCTACTCTAAGATGCCGCTTTATTTTCTAATCGATTAGTTTACCTATTAATCTAGCAACACAGTGCATCCTCGTGTATTCAACCTGGGGATGATGGAAGTTTCATATTACTGAAAGACAAAACCCTTTTTCCTCACTTTTTTTTTAGCTGCAGTTCTGAAACGTATATCGCTTCGCATGTTTGAACGTAAAATCCTGTAATAAAGTGTTTTTTTGTTTTTTTTAATGCCTACATACCGTGTACACCTTTTTAATTGCAAAAATTGTATTGTCCTTTGTTTCTCAGCAGCTTCTTATTGGTCAGAAGTCCATTATAATTTGTTTTGTAACATCAGTTCTGGGAATATTTCCAACTGCAAGGTTTATATTAATGTGCTTGTTAAAATATGTCATTGTTTCTATAGTAACAACTTACACAGAGACTTTGAAAAACTGTGTAATTGTTGATATAGTAGTTTTCTGAGGAGATGCTTATTCAAGTCCCTGCAGGATTTTTGCAGAGATTTTTGTGATTGTTGCAGCAAAAAAAAAAAAAAAAAAAGTTTGGGTTTTCAGTTACGATACGAGAAAGTTTTCAGAATGGATGGCTTTGAACTTTCTCCATAAAAAGACATGGGGTCTTATTAAGTGAAAGAGGAAGAAAGGTAACATCTTTTTTTATAGCTACAGTACGAACATCTGTTTATAGCTATTATGTAAGTGTCAGAAGGAAGTGGCTTGTTCCATGAATGTTTCACAACATTAAGTATAACGATAAATCGATAAAAAATATGATGTTGCTTTTTTGTTTATTAAAAATGTATTTGTTCAAACATTTATTTATTCCTCTTGTACAAACTGTTATTGTATAAGAGTAATAAAACACTTTGTGATGTGATGTGATGATTTTAACCCTCAACACACCTTACAGCTGATTATAAAAGACACTTAAATTGAACTCTACTAAAAGTTTTGATGTATCACCTCATAATCACCAACCTAACAGTGACCACAGAGCTATGGAGTGAGGTGTACATCTATAACATGACTACTATCTATCCCAGGACAATGATACTCATGATATGGCACAGGGTTGGACTGGCCATCTGGAGCACCGGGACATTTCCCGGTGGCCTGGCGGTCGTTCTGGCCTGCTTGCTGTGCACTCGGTTCAGCTTGACATGTGATATGCTGATGACTGAATGTCAGACCTCTCAGAAATGCCACCGCATGACCCAACATCGGCAACGCGCCGCCTCTTTGGCTATATCTGACAATCATGCAAAAAAAATGATAAATAAATAAAATAAAATGAGATGAAATGAAATGAATAAAACAAAGAAAAGCTCTGGCCCCAGACACTGGCACTGTGTCTCTGCAAATCACAGAAATTTTCATTAGTGAGGGAGCAGGTCAGTCTACAGCATGGCTGGTTATCACCTAATATAAAAGGGTGGAGTCAAATTCCCAGCCGGAATTATTGTCCCAGTCTGCCACTGATATGGCGTACTTGTCTTCATCATAGCGCATCATGGTTCTCAGTCCTGATCAGAACTTCATGACCCGTTCCTACGTGACCTCCTAAAAGCGTGCGATCCTGTATAAGCTACACGTACGCTATAGAACCAAACTGATTCTCCTTGGAATATTTATTTCCTTCAAGTGCACAGAACATTCAGTTTGAAGCCCAATCGAACCCCAAAAACCTCCAGCACAAGTCCATGGCCACGGTGTCCATTCAATTTCTATACTGTACGCAGCATCAACAGATGGATAAACTCCATCTGTGTGCTTATTTTTTAGGGTATAAAGGTGAATGTGTGGTAATAAGTATATCCTGGAAAAAAAATCCAACAAACATCCGGAACACAAAGTAAAAGTAACCATGGTGATGCAAAAAGACACCTGCCGAAGCTCTTCAGTGAAGCTCCTGTGTGTGTGTGTGTGTGTAATGGCTTTCATATGTGCTTGTGTTTTCTAAATCACGGGCTTGTGCGTTCATAATCAGCTCTATTCAGTTTAGACTCATCTAATTGGAAAGTAAGAAGGCCCTCCAGAATCAGCCTTAATGATCGCCGGAGAATCTTGTAGTTATTTGAGTCACATGGAACGAAATCAAAGACTATTGATGTGTGATTGATACTGAGGTTGCGTGGAGCTCGTTGATATCAACGAATACAGTATGTGTTGTGGGTGATCCCACGCTCGGGGTAACCGTCTGTGTCTGCATTCCACTGATATTATGTTTAAATATGTATGTAGAGTAAAGACATTTTAAACGTAGGTGAAAGGATACGTAAATAACATAAACATTGATACAGCCCGCATTCACCGTCCACTTTATTAGGAACATCTGAAAACCTTCATCCGGTATTCTAATGAGAAGATCATGTAGCAGCAGTGAATTGCATAACATCAAGTCAAGTTAAGTCAGATCAAGAAGATCTCAGGAATATCTCTGGACATTCAGCTAATATTCACATCAAACATCAGAATGAGGAAAAAGTGTCTTCTGTGTGTCATGGGTCCAGAACTCTCATGAAATACTTCATTAAAATGTTATAGATTTTTCAGTGGTGTGAATCTTTTTTAAAATTACATCCTCAAAATCTCTTTTTCTAACACTGCGTTCGCCGTGATGGTTGTTTCATTTGAAGATTCTGTAAATGTCATATTATTTTCTTTATTTTTCAGTCATATAGACTACTAAGTTTGGTAAGACAGTACAACACTGTACTCAAACTTGTAGACTGAAAGTAAATTCATTCAACCATTCATTCATTGTCCATTCCTTCTTATTCCGGGACTACCCGGGTCACAGGGATCAGCTGGGGTCTATCTACAAGCGAAGGCAGGGTACACCCTGGACAGGTCACCAGTCCATCACAGGGCCACATTCACACACACACTCACTCCTGCAGGCAATTTAGAGATGCCAATCAACCTACTATGCATGTATTTGGACCGGGGGAGGAAACCGGAGTACCTGCCAAACCACCAAGCCACTGTTCCCCCATTGAAATGTTTGACATGATCATACTATTAACATGCATGCTAGCTAGCAACATCTGATGTATTTGCTGATTATGTGTTATATAATATATATGTACAGTACTGTGCAAAAGTCTTAGGCACCATATTATCTGTAGTGCAAATTTTGTTCTATAAGTTTATGATGTCTGCATTATTATGTACAAGACCATTCCCTACAAAGATACACTAAAATGA
>JAOTRN010000001.1:15177434-15188167 GCA_028566695.1 Bagroides melapterus
AAAAAAAAAAAAACCTACTCCATATTGAGTTTCACAAAACATAACCTTTCATTTGATATTTTGGTTTAAATGTAACATGCTCCATGGATCATATATTTAATTTCACTGTAAGTCTTCTGCTCTACACACATAAACCAATGATGCCGTTTGGCCTTCGGTAGAAACTATTTTACTTTTCAATTTAATTAGTATGCACAACTGCAAGAGAAATTTCTTTTTAGAGTCAGGTTTGGAAAGTTATCATTTTATATATATATATATATAGGCTCAATTAACATCTTCCTTGTTCACTAGCACTCGTATCTGGAAGTGTGAAGCTATACCTCCATTTTATATTGCTGCATTATTTACAGTGCACGGATTCCAACCTTCAATCTAATTGCTAAACAGATCGGTATAAATATTTGTCAAATTGCGGTCTCAAGTTAAAAATATTAATCATTGAAAAATTGAGAATGTTTCCAGAAACAATTCAGATCACTGGTGCATTTTGACTCCTTGTCAATTGTCAATCAAACGTCTCAGTGTTAGGGTCAGTGAAAGGGTATCATTAATTTGAAAGACATCTAAAATAAATATGTCAATCATATGTCCTAACACTACCTTTTAGGTCCACTTTCACAAATTAGGACTTCCGATACGCATGTGGAGAAATGTGCATGTTGTCCCAGCTGGGAACTGTGGAAGCAGTTACTCGAACTGGTGCAGGTTATGCAAACAGAACACACACATGCGTACTCTCCTTCATAGCTTAAGCATGCCTCGTTGTGTCCACTCTCCCCTAGGGAGAAGAAGTTTAACAAGGCAGAAAGTGACCCCGGCCAATCAGTGCCAATTAACCCCGCACACCATCGGCTAACATGTGCACCATGTCCAACAGACAGCCAGAAAACTCCTGGGGAAACGTCTACGCTTACATGTTGACATGGTGTTTTGTCTGAAAGCGGTCTCTCTATCTACTGTGGAGGCTTTAAAGTACAACAGTGTGATTTTACAACGATTTATATCTGATTTGGCAGGTGTTGGAAGTTTACATAGAAAAAGAAAACGTTCTGAGAGTTGACTGATGTTTTTGGTGGAATTATGTTATATAGTTCATACAAATTATGTAAAATATGCAGGAACAAATGTACTTAATAGATCATCATTTCAACAAATGATATGTGCAGGGATATTTTACATGAACATAAAAAAAATTGGTGTCCCCATTTAAAACTGCGATTCGTACTGACATTCTCACCGACTACTAAGTAGATTAATTAGCATTCATAGCAACTGATCTTTTCTGAAATGGGAACATGATAAAAAAAACTCTGATACTACTACCGATCTGCGTATATGCTGATATATTACATCAAATACCACTTTTTTACTGTAAGCCATTAAGTTTCTGGTCAGGCAAAAACAGGGGATGGGGCGAGTGCACTGGAGCTTCCACTTTCCTGGTGGTCTAGCTAACACATTTATCATTTACTCCTTCGCTTGACATTTCTTCAGTCATTGCTGCCTCTGACTTTGACAAACTACAGTTTTTGTCATTAAGTGGCTGATGTTAACTTGACAGATTGAACAATAAAAAATTTCAAAGAAAAACTTTCTGCAACTATTTGTCATTCATTACTTTCCACTGAGCCAGCGATTTTCACATTAAATTATCCCTTCCCTAATAAAAGTCCAATTCCAAAATCTACTTTATCCCAGGACTGTTTTTTTTTTTCTTCTTCTTTCACTTGTTGGAAAGAAAACCGCTCTTCACATGTCAGGGCCTTTGAAAACAGTACGACTTGTCACCATGTCCTGCTGCTTGCTGATGGAGATTAATTGGCTGAGGGAGAAGTGCCGAGTGCCAGTGATGAAGTATCCTCTTCAGGGGCTACTAAGAGCTTCATGACAGACATTTGCATTCCAGCCTTATGCAGAGGAAATTCCCAAGCCAACCAAAGGAATCACATAAATACACAGAGCATGCAGTGGCGTCTAAGTAATTGGAAAGTTTACTACTGTGTTAAGAGACATGCATGCTCTGGTGAACTTAATGACAACACACCATGAAAAGACTGTATACAGTATAGACCACTAATAAATACTACATATAACTCAATAATATTAACCCAGCTAGGTTATCATTGCATAATATTGTATAACTTCACTATATGCTTCACTAAAATAAGCTATTCTTTATGTTCATGTTCACACAGGTGAATGTTTTACAGTATCAATGCAATATTAGTGTAGTTTTACAGTAAGTTTCATTGATAAAGTACAATATGTTTTAAATATGTTCCTAAAACCCCATGATACACATCTGAAGTAACATACTGGTTTAAACACAGTATTATTCTTCACTGGCCCCATTTTGGACTAACATTATGACTGTTTAATGGGACTTAATAGTTCCTTAAGTATGACATGGAAATTGCTTACTGACATGAACAAATAAATATTCTAATTGGAAATTGTTGAGCCCATCCATTACAACACTTATTCAGCAAAAAGAGCTATGCAGCCAACACCTGCTGGATTCCTTTTTGCCTTGCCAACGTCATCAGAGAGAAACCTTTAACCTCAAATGTTTGCTAAGAGACCAACAGGGGCCTGGGTGTCACAGTGTGCTTCTTGCAGGCCTTCGTGTTGTAGATTCAGTAAACAAAAAAAAAGTGTAGATTCAACATAGCATGAGTAGTTTTTTTCTTTTCTTTTCAATTTAATCAAATTCATCCATCACCAAGTAGAGTTTTTATACTTGCACTTTTACAAATTGTTTTATGTTTAAAGAGAGTGAAGTGAAAATTCAGTGTCCACAAACTTTTTGTGTATACACTTTGTGTATAATATTTCCTACATTTTGCTATTATAGATTTCTGACATCATCCACCGAATTGGATCACATGTTGAAATCATTATTTTAGAAAGTTCCTCACATTCTGTGTACGTTTGACGAAACCAAAGGTCATCAATTGTGAATATTTCTCACATCTTAATACTTTCCAACTCTGATAAACTCACACACTTTTCTCACATTTTGGCATTACTATTTCTGTCCTATAAACACTTTCATTTGTTTCCTCTGTCCAAACACATCTGCTTCACATGGCCACAGGATCATGTTATCAACATTATGCACAACACTCCTTAACACAGGAGGTGAATTTTAAGGTGCCAACCCATCACGATAAATGTTTTACACCAAGCTGGGATTTCTTATCAAATTAGGAGGAGGTATAAAGTTTTTCTTTTTTTAGTTTGTGCTTTTTGACCTTAGAAGCAATATTTCACCAACAACTCTAGTCAAAAGGAATGAGTTGGAACCAAGTGAAAGAGAGAAAAATGGCTGAGGTCCATTTGGTATGGACTCAGGAGATGATCCTACTGACTTAATCAAGCTGATATTTACTTTCACGCTTTATGACAGAAAAACAAAACTGCAAACATGATTACTGCAAATAAGCAAATGAAAAACAATGGCTGTCTTTGACAGAGGAACTGACCGAGGTGACCCTTACTGATTGTGATGATCGATGTGGCACGATGACATGGATGTAACTGTGTTTTTCCTCCAGAGACTATTGATGGGGGTTCGGCTAAGAAACACTCGCATTGTTCTCTCTACAGTATGCTGCACAAGACAGCACGAATCAAGCAGACACGATACAGATGGTCAACTAACCATTTGGAATAAATCATACCAACTGCAGAAGCTATGTTGCAAAGTGCTATGTGTTTACCAAATGCTGAAGCAGTACTTCTTTGAAGTATACCATTTTAGAGACACATTAATGCCAGCGATTTCACAGAGATTTGTCCAACAACAGTTTGTTTTATTTTAAATCTTATTTTATGGTTCATACTCAGAGTTAGTATCTAAGGTAAGTAAGTCTACAGCTTGCCAGTATTTGAGAGGAAGATTATGCATTTTAAGAGATGCATTACACATTTTTATGTATATTTACAATATGCTTCTGAATAGAGCTTAGTTATATCTGAGATCCGAATTCCAGTGTGCACAATTATATTAAATCCCCTGTTCGAATGTTTAACTCGACACGGAACGTGGCCCTAGAATACAAAAGCAGTGCTTCTTGAATGTTGCTCAGTAAATAACTCAAAGACAGTTGTATTTGAGGTTTTAATGCTAGTGTCATCTTCAAAGTTTCCATCTGCTAACACTGATTAATTCTGATAGGTCAGGGCCCATGGGCATGCATGTTTTATCTCTAAGCTTCATGAACCAAGCTTTAACAGGTCATGGGTGGGGTCTTGATTTCCATTCTCGTTACAGAGTAAGACTCAGGATTAGGTCTTGACATGGATTAGGCCACCCAGGAACCCTATTTGCCCTGATCTTTTACATTTCAAACAACTTACTTTAACAGTATTATTGGATATATTCCAAATTCCAAATCAATTAATTCTATGGTTTTTCTACTCTATTCTCTTCACTGTAGGCACAGAGAAAGGGTTTGTTGAGTTCACAAGAATAAGTGTTTGCTCATGGGAGTGTTGGTGAAACAGAATCCAAACAGTTCTTACAAATTGTTTGCAATCTAAAGCAGAAACATGCTGGTCCTGTGCCCAACACCTGCAGCAATCTCACTGATAGATGGATATAAAAGTTTACAGACATAACGATGATGAGGAACGTGACCGCTTCAAAAATGTGGCTCTGGGAAATCAATGATTACTGAATGAATCTGCACTTCGATTCAACTTGTGGGTCAATCAATCCCATAAAGGAAAAAAGCTGAAAACAAACAGAGTGGAATTAGCAGACCTTTATAGGAAGGTGTGTTAAATAAGGTTCCTAACTTCATGTGTATCTCATCAACCTAATGGAAACCAACCATGTGTAGAATTATATCCGAACTTCCATCTCACCTTATTTGTACTCAGGCTATTTGATTGACCGTAAAGCTCGAGTGGAAGAAAAAACACAAGGATGCCAAGATCGTTGGAAAGGCAAATATCCCAGCAGCTATTGAAGAAGGGAAACATACCAGGGAAATATCTCATTGCAAACTGTATCTGCACCCTAACAGTTGTGTAAGCAAAGTATAGGGCAGTATAAGAGTCAACATGGAGTTTAAGCTCTCAGTCAAGATGTCTAACATCTGCAATGGCCAGGGATGCATATCTGGAAAAACTGACATCAATCTCTCAGTGAGAGATCCTCATTATAATACAGAGGAAGGAAAGAATAGGGTTCATCATTCTCGCTGTGTTTGGTGTTTATATTAAATCAGACCCGTGTTTTGTTCACGGCAATTACTGGAACGAGTTATTATGCTAAGCTAATCACTTTAGGATCAGTTTATAACCAGTCATTCAACTAAAGAGATGCAAATTTTGTTTATAGCAAAGTTTCTTGCGAGTATAACTTTGGCAGGTACTTCAGCTGTCAACAGTCATCTCCTTTAAACACACTACATCATGCCGTTATTGGTTCGCTTAACCGTGTTGTTCCTATTATCCTTTCATTACTTGCAGTTGCCATATGTTGTAAGCATGCAATGATGTCATTCCGGTTATTTTACAGTCCACTGCAAAAGTTCTGTATCTTACTTCAATAATCTCCAACTTGCAAAACATCACAGGAAATGAACTTTATATGACTGAAATCTGGATTTTGACAAAAACTCACCAGGCAAAATCGCTCTATCGCTTATTAGAACTAAGACTAGACATACCTAAATAACGTTTAGCATTAAAATTTCAGACTAATGGTTCAAAAAATACAGCCATTTTCATCGTTTTAGATTTCTTGAAACGAGGGGCTACAGTTTTCAATCCATTAGTCTTCTTTGAGCTTTGGCATGGAACAAAATATTTCATGAATAATGTACCAGACATAACGTTAAAAGATTTCATCATGTTGTGAAACCTTTTTCATTTTATGTGTCAGGTCAAGAAAAAAACAAAAAAAAAAACAGTATGGTATATTTAAAATCATCTGCATCATTTAAAAACCTTTCTGTTTTTTACCCACTGTAAAACAGTAAAAGACAGATTAACAACAGTTGCAGTGACCGTTGCAGTGTTTTCGCTGTCATGGAATATATTTGGTGTATAAACAGCAACAACTTTTTTTGTGGAGCCTTGCAGGATCACAGTTTGCTCACAGTGCATATTATAGCAGGACAGTGCTTAAATAAAAAACAGCCACGTGGCAATAAAAGCAGGCAACTAAGAGCTATGGGGTCATGATGATAGAGAGATTATTATCGCCTTGTGGGAGTTTAAAGAACAGTAACAGATTGATGCAACAGTCAGTGACAGGTAATTCATTAAGATTTCACAACAGTACACCACAGGCATATTCTCTAATTCTCAGAACGTTGTTATCATCTGGATGGAATCAGGTAATGATTTGCAAATGGTCTATAAAAGACAGTTATGAAGATATTTATCTGTGGTCAAGAAGATGAATGGCAGAATGAGTGTTGGTAAATGAAAAGCTGTAGTCTTACTTTCAGTATGTTTATGGGCACCAAAACATAACTCTGACCATTTCCAGTTGTTTTTCTCCATTGAGGCTAAGCGGGAGAGAGTGTGGAGGTAAAATATGTCTCTCCTCGGGTTTCCTCGATCTTTAAAAGGTCCATGGGGAATCTGTGCCTTCGATGATATGAAAGCTTAATGTATTCCCCTGCGAAAATGATGGGCTCATAAACATAAATGAGGTGAAGCAACAGCACACAATAAGTCAATTTTAATTTTATCCCCAGCAAGCCTGTGGTTCTGTTTGGTTTTATTCTTTGTTAGATTTTGTAATGCCTGACACTAATAGAAAATATTTTAAAGTTAATTCGTATAAGATTTAGAACAGAGAGCAACACACTCAAGGGAAAAGAGAACAAAGTTATAGTTTTTTTTCTAAAATAAGAATGTAATAAACAGCTGAAGATTTACTTCACTTTAAAACACTTTTATATATATTTTTAAATTAAATGTTTGTAAAAGAATGAGAGGACCCCAAGTAGTAAATCTGGAGGGAATTAGAAATTGCCTTTGAAGAAATAACTCCATTGTTCAATTGAGCTCAGCTGAAAATAGTTAATTCAACAGTTTATAAATCAGAACAAGAATGTTGCCTGTTTTCTTCCCATTACGAGAGGTGAAGCCATTCTAGAAGGAAGGAAGGCAGGTTAACTTCAATTTCCTCCCTTTTTCATCTTCGCTTTCTCAAACTTGCAATAACCAGATATCCAGTTTAAAGTTGGCGGATATTGTGAGACTCCGCTGAGACTCTGAGTCCTTTAGCCTGGGTCAGTGGCAACCAGTGACCATAATTACTCACAAGGCCCCACTCTGCAGGAGGTGTTGAGGGTCAGCCTCATTAGCCTGATGAGGGGGGAAAAGGGAAAACTAGGCAGAATGACAAGAACTAAAGAAATCTCTGCCCCCCTCCTCCCTCTACTTTGCACTTGGTGGTTTCTATAGCAGAGAATACGGACTAATGTATGACTGAGCTCTGCTACTTCTAACCACAGTGTAAGAAGAGCATCACATCAAGGGAAGGGATCAAGGGAATCTCAAATGGTGGAGGAAGAGGAGTTTGTTCAGCTAATATTTTAAAATGTAAAACAACATAAACAAGTATTTAAAAACGATTTAAAGAAATGTAAAGAGCATTCTTGTGAGTGGGAAAGAGGCTTTGGGTTTAATAAGAGAAGATGCTTATGGAGAACTGGGTGGAAACAGAGGACAGAAGAAAGTAAGCAGAGGAGAGTGTGAGAAATATAAAAACATATGGACAAGTTATGCTACGACGAAATTATGTCTAAGTTTACCTGTGGAATTCCTAGCCATTATTCTGTAATTGCTTATACTGAATCCCTGCCATGGAACATTTTCCACTGTCAGAATATTTAATGTCTTAGTACCACAGCGTTAAGTAACAAATAGACTTAAGTAAGAAAAGTGGCTTCCAGCAACAATGACATGTCGCCAAACCTTAAAGCCTAGCTTGTTATTCTTTCCATTTGACTCAAGCTTACAATAAGATTGCAGTAAGCTTTTAACTGATATCAGCTGACAGTTGCATTATAAATACGTCTCACTGAAGATATATTCTTCATAAAAAGGAATGCTGGCAAGAGAGACAAAATTACAAATTGTGTAAAGTATTTTGCCAAACCAAAAGTATGTGTACATTTTCTACTAGGTGGCTCACCTACAGTCTGATAGTTCGTAAAGTTCCTGTACAGTTCGTCTGCAGTGTATTTTCCTCACAAAGTCCCCATAAATTCATCTTCCGTTATCTACCTATGGTTTCCTACATTGTGCTTTAAAATTTTCAGACCTAATTTGTTATTTTTTTATATATTAACTCTGACAGTTTATATACTAATACATAATACATATTAATGCACATCTAATTCACTGGGCCTTTATGAAACAAGACCTTAAATGTGCAACATAACTTAAGTCTAATGGCAAATGGATTAAACATCATGTCACTTTTTAACAACTAAATATAAATCAAATATGATTTTGTGATATTGTGGTAATTTGCTATAAGGAAATAACCATTTCTGGTTATAACAGTCTCCAGTATCAGCATGGTTTCACAGTCAAGTGTAAATTGAGATGGAGGATGGAGGATATTCTTCCCCCAACCCGAAAAAGCCACTTTTTGCTCCTTTTTATTCTTGTCAACTTCAATACAGAGTGACAATTACCTTCTATCAACTTTTGGGGTGGGCTTTTAATATTTGAACTGGTTCATACTGGACTGCATCGCATTACCTAATTTTCCAATGATGTCATGCCAAGTTGTGGTTTATTCCTCAAGTATAATTAACTTTTCTTAATAATATTTAAAAACAAAAAAAAATGTAAATAAGGTTTTAAAGAAGAAATTTCCTTGATACATGTGGTTCCAAGATAAACGATAGGCAGATAATGCAATATTAAAACATATTGTGCAATCATATCTGACAGATTCTGATAAGCTCTCCAAAGTTAATTTTACAGTACGAGAGCCAGATCAAAGTGGTAAAGTCTAGGCCATCAATGGGTCATGTTTCGTTTGCTATCTGGGGAGGCCAGTAAATGGGACTCTGAGCTCACTAATTTGTAGGAACTGAGATAAATCCTCAGGATTCCCAGAGAAACACTGAAGGTTAAGGCCAGGACAAGTTTCTGTGCTTAATTGGCTTCAAAGCTAATATGATTACTCAGATTTGTTTCCTACAGAGTCTTCATGAGATCAGGCTGCTCTCTTACTGTACATGATACCTTCATTTATATAAAACATCTGCCCACAAGCTCACTAGCGTGTGTGTGTGTGTGTGTGTGTGTGTGTGTGAGTTGGGAGGATGTGCATGTGAGTACGTGTCTCATTTCTTTTAAATCTTATGCTATTCACTCCCTTTCACATAAATCCCTGATATACAGCTGACTGAACACACCTGTAGCTCTTACCAAAACTATCTAGCTTGTGTTTTTAGCATTTGGCTTCCTATGACCAATAAATGTACGAAAAAGGGCACCCACACTGATAAAACGGAATATAAGTCATATTTAAGAAAAAAAATACATTAGGCATATTCATGAATTAATAATTGACTGATACCACTTTAAATTCTCAGGAGTATTTTGGACTATGGAGCTACAACTATAGTATTTAATTTAGGCAACAAAAACATGGCAATAGTCATTTGTCTGTTGTATATTACATTAGCACTTTGGGTTTGATGCTCAGGTGTGAGCTCTGTGTTTGATTTTATCGTTTGATCATGTTGGATGTATGAAAACTAATTCTATTAATGTTACTCAGTTCAATTACATGGTATTGATGTACAAATTGAATGCGGTGAATGTAATTGTTTTTCAGTGCATCAGCTACATTGTTTCTGCTTCTAATGGTGTCTCCTGGCATCTATTTCTAATAGTTACCAATGAATAATTGCTAGAAGTTACTGAATAATATTCAGTATAATAAGATGTAATAGCTGATTAGCATTGTAATACTTGTAATTCATTTGGACTTTTCTGCATCTGGATACATCCACATGTATTAGTTCCCCATGACATGGCACTTTCACTCTCATCTCTCAGGCAGGCAGATATGTTAAAGGTCTACTCTGAGATTTGTGTAAAGTCTTCTTGAGTTTGTTTTTTCAGTGGCCTCACAGGACTTTGCCCTCATGAGGTTCACTGCACTTCATCATTAAGCAATTGGCTAATGTCATTAAAAATCCTTCTTGAAGAATCCATCCATGTAAGTGGTTATTACTTTCAGCTTGTACCAAAAACTGTTAAAAAAAACCCCACTGCAACTGTTTCAAGGCATTCTTTTCTTTTCTCACTTTACAATGAGGGTTAAAATGGCTTGCTACAGCTAACATCTATGTCTCTGAGTCACATAAAAATAAACACTTAGTAAATTAGTCACTGAATTAGAGGTCAAGCTGTGTGGGATGAGTCCTGGACTCCCTGGGGTGTCGGGGGTAATGGAGCTGCACAGACACAGAGCAATGACGAGAACACCTTTAGCTCTTTGTGCTGTTTACTGCATTAAGTCCCTCAATGTTCTGCAACACATCAAGTCCCTTAGACACTGTGCTATACATTATGCACACACACACACACACACACAGTCTACTTCAACATGAGAGATACTTCAGGCAAGTGAGGTACTCCAGATCCTGCTCCCTTTTTCAAGAGAAGCTAGACCACATGCTGCTTGGCCTAGTGATACCTAACCACTTACAATCCAACAGGATATCTCT
>JAOTRN010000001.1:15252713-15265333 GCA_028566695.1 Bagroides melapterus
TAGGTTGATTCAACTAAAGGGTGTTTTAGTTTATTTTATTTTATAAACTTTATAGCCTACCCAATATATTCTTGTTTCGGACAGTTTTATGATAGAAGTTTTTCCATTTGTAACGCAGAGACGAAGCATCAATAAATAAAAAATGTTTGAGTAAATTAATGAATAAATAAATAATTCAAGTGACATTTTATAAAATCCCGTTATTGCAGTACACACTAAACATCTCATGTACGGGACTTTTATAACGCAATGAGCCTAATCCCAAATAGCTTTGTTACATATAGAGAAGGGTGCTTGAGTCCTTATATCATACCCTATGTAGTGCCCCTGCTCTTTCCAACATCCGGTTTTTCGGAGTTGATTTCCCAGCATTCCGCGCTCTACTTCCTCCTCTTCTACCGTCTGTCTTTTCGTGAAGACAGTTTAATCGGTGAGTGCAAGAAGAAAATCTATTTTCATCGTTTTGTCCTGATGCTATTTTAAACTTATCAGTTTGCAAGTTCATCCTAAGATGCCTTTTGATAATGAATATTAAGATATTTTGAGTGAAAATGTTAAGTAGCTTTGTATATTTTATATATAAAAAAAATAGCGCTAACAATCATGGCGACCGGTGTTAAGCTGGCGCTGTTTTAAGGTGGACGTTTATGTAGCGCGGATATTTTACTTAAATTTTACTTAAACTTAGTTAAATGGGGCTTCAAATATTTGTCGATACGTTAACTCGAAAAGCGTATTATATACACTTACCTTATAAATATTACAAATTGGAAAGCAGCACCGTCGCATGCTAATGAAAACCATGCTAGGTGCTAACGCTGTTCATGCTAAACTGCTAACAACTACGCGTTGAGTTTTAAGTCATGTTTGGCTTTCCAGTTATAAATGAATATGAATAAACGCATAAAGCTCGAAGTAATGTAATATACGGTAAAGTAATTGTTTAAGTGGAGCAATTGTTATAGTGATAGTTGGTAGAGAAGATTCTAAAAAAAAAAAAAAGTGTGTGTGGGGGAGAGTAGGAACGTTTATCTTAAAATAGTGTGATTATATAGTACTTCATTGCCGTTTCTGGTCTGACTTCTGAAAGTAAAGAATTTAAAAAGAAATTCAAAAAAGTGTTTATGGGTGTTTAGATTTTAATGAAATGTTTTTGTTGCAGCTATCATGGCCGCCCTCAGACCCCTTACCAAGCCTAAAATAGTCAAGAAAAGAACAAAGAAGTTTATAAGGCATCAGTCAGATCGCTATGTAAAGATCAAGGTAAGATTTGTCATTTCCTGCAGCTTCAGACTGGTCAGGTGAATGTAAACGATCGCTGTTATTTACATGGTTTTGACAGACAACATCTGGACAGTCTGAATATCACATTGACTTGAGTATAGTCAAGATTTGGACTTGTGCTTCATCAATGCTAAAGCTTTGTTCACACGTGCAGTGATTTTATCGCTACAAGTAGACATTTTTTCTACTATGAAGTCACCACTAACTAGCAGTTACCGTAGTAGTAGTAATTTTTATCAGCACTTGGTTCTGGTTATTTGAAGTAGTAATTCACTTAACTAATCAGTTTTCTTTCCACTCTTGGAGCATTTGTATCTAAACTTCACCAGTGTAAATATACATCACATCAGAAATGAAGGCAAAGCTGAGTTCTCTTCGCCCTAGATGTTCACTCTTGTTGGTAGTCGCTCCAATTTTCTCCATATCTTTTGCTTGGTACACTCACATCTAGCGTCCTATCTGGTCACTTTGTAGCAAGTCTATGTATGTGTGAACATGGCTAAAGGTATCACAGGGAAATCTACAGTATTGGTGTGAATAAGGAGCATATTGGATGCAGGATTGAGGACTTTTTTTTTTTTTTTTTTTTGAATATATATAAAAGTGGCCCTACAAACTCCCAAGTTCTCATAGAATGCGAATATTTTGTAATAATGTGTCACCCATGTGTCTCTAAATTACAAATTTAATCTTTAAATCTAAAATGTTAATGTAGCTAAATCAACAACCTGCATGTTTGGTAACTTCAGACGTGAAAATATTTTTTCTTAATTGACAGTTTTGTCCTGTGGTATGAACCCAGTGTAGCAGTATTGCTTATGTTGTCTCTCGATTTTGTCCCGGTCACACTGATTTTGTGCAACAGATCATGATTTGTACACATTTTCCCCAAAGGTTTGAGAATGTTGTGCTAGGTTCTGTGACTTAAAGATTGCAGAGAATATTTCTGTTTAAAAACATGGTCACATTAAAGGTTGACCCACTCTTTTTGTGGTGTGCAGAGCAACTGGAGGAAGCCACGAGGTATTGATAACCGGGTCCGCAGGCGCTTCAAAGGCCAGATGCTGATGCCCAACATCGGTTATGGTAGCAACAAGAAGACCAAACACATGCTGCCATCTGGGTTCAGGAAGTTCCTTGTGCACAATGTCAAAGAGCTTGAAGTCCTCCTGATGAGCAACAAGTAAGAGTTGTTACTGCTGCCATTCTTGCAGAGATTTCAGTGATGGAACATCTTTCAATATTATCTATCATACCATAATCGTAAAGTCAGAAGCTTCCAAAAATTGTGATCTAAAAACCTAAAGGAAACTTAGTTTTACAGTGGTTTTCTCAAGTATTCAGCTTGTATTTTTGTATAATGCCCCTAATGCGCAGTTACCACAGACAGAATTAAGTTTCCTGTACTGAAAGTTTGCAGTTGGAAATCTAAGTACAGCTTAGGTGATCATGATTAGATTGCAAAATTGTTTATAATTACAGAAAAATAAACTCACTCACTATATAAATGTGTGAATTAGGTGAGGGAGTCAAGGCTGTACATTGCTGTTTTGCTCAAAACTTGACATGCAGAGGATGTACAACGGTATTAATTGAGCAAAAACTGAGAGCCTGTAACAGTGGAATTTGTAGTTGAGACAATGGTAATCTTTGAGTAAATTTGAATGTACAGAAAAATACATTAGGACTTTAAAATTTTCACTTTCCTTGCATAAATTCTATAAAGAAATCACATTTCATCATTTTTTTTCTTCCAATTATCACAAAATTACTATCAAAAATGAAACTTATCAGATTTGCAATCCCCTTTGACATCAGATTTACTGATGCATATGACTATTTTCAACAACTACCACTTCCAGTTACAGGTCCTCACTTAGTTTGCTGCAATAATGCCATCATAAAGATGTGCAGAGAAGAATTTAGTGATAATGTTGGTTTCCTTCATACATACACTATGCTTCTGGTGTCTTGATGTTTATTTTGAGACATTGTTTATTAAAACCATTGTTATATAAATGTTTAGTCCTTCACTAATTCTCACAAGAAGAAATATAGCCTCATTGTTCTGCGAATGTAATTTTACACAATTTTACACTGCTTCTTAGAAAATTTGTGCATTTTGTTTGATTCTGTTTGTTGTAATTTATCTTGATCAGCCTGGCTTTCCTCTCCAGCTATACCTGCTGAATTCACCCATATTCTATTCAGGTATTGAATGTGGAGAGAGAGAGTGTGTGCTGCAGAGGAGATGCCCATTCCACCTCATGCTCTGCTCATAGCTTGCAGGTGGAAGATAATCTGCAACAAATCTCTAGCATTCATCTGATTGTGCTAGTAATTTGTTTTACCACATTTGCTTGAATTAGAATGCACTTAAGAACTTTTGATAAAAGAAATATACCAAACAGAATCAAGGGTCTGTATTGCAGTCAAGTTCCTTACATTAATCTTTGCAGTTGTATGCTTAGCTTAATTTATTTCTTTTAAACTTTGTAGGAGCTACTGTGCAGAGATTGCCCACAACGTCTCCTCAAAGAACAGGAAGCTGATTGTGGAGCGAGCGGCTCAGCTGGCCATCAAGGTCACAAACCCGAACGCAAGACTCCGTAGCGAGGAGAACGAATAATCTGGCAACATGGTCTTTAAAATAAAACTAAAAATCATAAAATCATTTGTTTCTTGTTTTTTTTTCCCTCCCTCCATATTACTCTTAAGCATGTTAATGTTGTGTGGCTTTACCCACTTGCTGTTGGTTGTTAAATTCCTACTAAACAGACAGTTACAAATTGCTATGCATTGACAGTTGGCCAGTTGTAGATGCCTCTAGTTACAAAACATCCTCTTTGAGGATGTTTTGTAACTTTTTGCTTGTGCACCATGGCCAATATATTTGTTACTGGGTGACTTGTGCACTTTACTATCTTGTCTACAGATTGCTTAATGCTTTATTGAGTCATGATCAATTTGTATAAACATAAGGATTAAGATTTCCCAGTCAGTTTAGTTAAACCATTGGTACACAAGACCATTGTAATCTCTACAGCCAAAAATAATTACAAGCACAACTGCAGGCTCAGCTGAAAGTTCTAACTTGTGTCCATCGACTCCACACCTGATAAAGGGTCTTCCTGAACACTTTCAAAAATAGTGGCCATCTCTGCATTGGTTCTGATCTGTGTCACAAAATCTGCCATTACTGGGCTTTTCTCCACATCTCGGATGTTCAGAAGAGCCGCCACTGCGCGCATTGCTGAGCGCCTCAGCTCCTCCTGTTTCTCAAATTCCTGCTTAACAGAGCCAGCTTTTACCTGTATAACGGAAACATTTTTTATCATGTGTGCATTGTTATCCAACATAGCTGGCATTTTGCCATTTAGGAGCTACCTTTGTGGTACATGTGACTCTGAGGGGCTCCACAAGACGGTCCAACCTTTGGACAACAGCAGACGGACATAGAGTCGCAAGCCTGGCCAGCATGATGAAGGTTAACATCTGGAGAACATTAAAGATATCAGTTATTTTATATTGAAAGGGAAAATATAATTTATTGTTCAGATCGTCAGGTGATTTAAGGTGATGGACAGGTGGTGTGATGAGTACAGCTGGTACAACTTTCAGAGCTGCTGTTATTTAAAACTATTTTGTAAAACATAAGGTACAGTTGGTTATTTTGCAAGGAAGAGGATTTTGTCAAATTTAAACCTAAATAAAAATCTGAATGGCATGGAATCATGTGATCTGGTATCATCAGTATACTCACTCTGATATCATAGTGGTCTTTAAGGCCTTCTTCCACATGGTTGAGGAACTCGAAGATATCCAGACACTCCAAGCAGTTGTCCAATAGAGTATACATGCATTCAAAGGCAGCTTTACGCACATCTAACCCATCGTCCACTGTGTGTTTAAAGGGACCCATCTCTACCTGAAATAATATGCAAATAGAATCTATTTATTTATATGCATTATTAATATAGTATTCTACAACCTATTCCACATAATTATTTTTAAAAACATCTCAATTTTAACATCTCTATTATATTTGTGCTAATTTTGCTACTGTACTGTGGGTAATCCTGAATTTCCATGCTACCTCTCGAATGAGCTCCTTCCTAATTTGGGTTTCCTTGTAGAGGTTTGGTAGAACTGTGGTTAGAAGACCACGTATCAAGCCAGGCTTGTTGTGAGCAGCTGAGTTGAACATCACCAATGCAACACGCCGTACATTAAGATCTGGATCTTGGATGGTTTTTAGGAAATCACCTTGTAGGAAAAAATGTGACAAAGTTTTGCAATACACAGAACGACTTGATTCATTAACATTTTAGTAATATTTTGTTTAAAAAAAATGTACCTATGCATTCTTTAAGAAGTGAGTCTACAGCCACAGGTTGATCTACAATAGTGAATTTCACAGCTGTCACAACAGTACTACGGGCAAGAGAGGAACCTAAGAAGAAATTGTCTTGTGTTAATATTTTTTGCAGCTGAATATTTTGTTCTCAGTTTCTCTTAGTGGGCTCGTACTTAAGTGTTGCCCCAAGCAAAGGTTGCAGTAGCTTAAGATGCTAAAGATACATACCTGTGGATAATTGCTTCTTAAGCCTGGGCAGAAGTTCAGATGGGTTGACCAGTGTGAGTTTGCCCAGACATTCTGCCACAACATTACGAGTACCTTCTTCTGGACACTCACAATTCTTGAAAAGCAGAGACCAAATGCTCTCCACATGAGGCTTGAGACTCTCCACTGATAAAGCACTGATTACTTCTTTTAGTGAATGAAGAAGCAAGTACTGTCTCTTGGGCTGACTACCAATTTCTTTTAGTAGAAATGGTAGGTACTCATCTAGATTTCCCACACAGATGTTGCCTAGTGCACATGATGCTGCAGACTTCACCTCTTCATTGGGGGAACTGAAAGCATCTATGATGACGGTCTTCAACTCCTTTTGAGTACCCAGCTTCATGGAACGGCCAATTTCCCCAAGACAAAGAAATGACAGGATTCTCACAGACTCAGAAGTCTTCTGGTTCTTGACCTCCTGGGTGAGATTGGTAATTGTTCCAGAGGCTTCTTTGGGACATACAGAAGACAGTGCTGCCACACACTTTGCAACTGAGTAATAGGACTGTCTGTGAACTGGCATGGAATCAGCAGATTTAGCCTTATAGAAAGGACCAGTCAAGGCTTTAATGAGATCATTGTACCCTGCATTACTGGCTTTGGTCAAGACCAATACTTGGAAGAACTCAACAATTGAACAAAGAGCAACTCCTTGAAGCAGTGGAGAATGAACCAAATGAAATACTTCTGGCAAGATAGTGCCTCCTATCTTGGCTAAAGAATTTGGACAAACTTTTGCCATACACATAACAAGCATGATTGCCACTTGGGAAACATGCATATCGCTCTCCTGAATCAAAGCAGGTAATTCATTCAACACAGACTCTATCAAAGCTGGACTGAAACTGTCACTGTAGTTTGTGACAATGATATTCAGGGCTGTTAGCGTATTTAGCTTAAGGGCACGCTGGTTCTTACGTAAGAACGATCCAAGAATTGGAATCCCTTCTGTCAAGATTGATCTTAAATCAATTTTAAGTGGAGATGTTGCAATGATTGATAAAGCCTTTACTGCTGTGAGTCTGGTGATTTCATTCTTTAATCTTTCCAAAAAGATTCGTAGGGTGGGCTGAAGATCACCTCCCAATTGGTCTCCTAAGTGGCTGATAATGTGAGCCATGCAAGAAATGGCCCTCTCCTTCACTTCCTGGTCAATGTCTGCTGCTTTTAGCCTCTTTAAGGTACTGTTGAAGACATCTTTAATATAAGGCTTTGCATCAAAAGATGATGGTTTATCCAGGGGACGCATCATCTTGACCATTTGCTGAGTCACTTGAAGGGCTTCAGATGTGATTTTGTAGAAAGGGTCTTCAACACACAGAATTACTGGGGGCAGAATTAATTTGATGTGCGGGTGAAAGACCTCTGGTGTGTGGCAAGACAGAAGAACATGGAGAAAGGAGAGTGCATCGATCTTCATGTTGGAGGAGGCACACTTGTCTGTGAGAGAGTACAGGATGCCTACGGAAAGAACATGACACGACGAAGTATGAAAAGCGTTAAAAGTTAGCAAGACTATACAAATGTGGAAGAAATACAGTACCACATTAATACTGTTCTGGCTTATATTTCAGATCAACATTTATTACTTGAATCTTGTGAATATATCTCAGACCCAAATGAACACGGACCTTACCTGGAATGAGGGTAGGAATGTGCTCTCCTAATGACCCAGGAAGCACAAGAGCAATCTCTGTTAGTATACTGAAACAGCCTTGTCTGGATTTCATGCTTTTCTCCTTCAGTTGTTTGTGTAAGGCCTTTATTATTGTGGGGACCTGCAAATGCAATGGACTTTAGAGTTTAAATGTGTATTATTGTAAAGCAGTATATCACCACTTACTTCAATATCTGATCAAATGCAAAATTACCAACCAAGTTCTTAGACATTTTGACTGTTCCTACAGTGCTATATGTAATTAGACAATGACACAATTTTTTTGATGATCCCTCTAGACTGGATTTTAAATAACACAGTAAATAAATAATATTTACATGCTTTGTGTGTACCTGTTTCTTCAAAAGGGTAACTGCAGGGTCTTCCTTAGTTCCAAGATCTAAAGCAGAGCTATGAGGGGGTTTGGTTTGTCGTAGTAAAGCCACAAAGGCCAAGAAAATGTCTGACTTGACATTCTCCTCTCGTTCCTTGAAACGTGACACCAGAACTGGGCACACATTCCCATAAAGTTCCACCAGCATGTCTCTACGGTTGCTGACAATCGCCTCCAGACACTTCACAGACGAGCGTCTTACTTTCCAGCTCATGTCATCGTCGTCACTGTATTCATCATCAGATTCTGGAGAAAAAGGGGTGATGGAGGTGTTTCAAAATACTGAATGAATCATCAGATTAGGTAGATAAAAAGGGTATGGGTTATGCGTAGGTGAGGGGATTACTGGCTCCTTTTAACAAGAATTCCGCAAACAATAAATCGTATGTTTCTGGAGTTATGCAGACAGGCAAGATGGAACAAGTTTGATGCAGACACCCACACACAGAGACACTCAATAATGTGTAAATATATAATTCCCAGTTGTAATGTATAAAAAGGTCTTTCACCCTGGTCTTCATCTTCTCCACCCTCAATATCCATGGAGTCCTCCTGGTCATCTTCTGCATCATAGTTATAGTTTGGGTCATAGGTGACATACTTCAGGCACAACTTAATTACCACAGGAATGTGAGGGGACATTTCCTTGGGGCATCTTCCAGGAAAAAAGAGAAAGATTCTACACTTTATATATTCATGTGAAATCGTTGAGAAATAATTACCTTTATATGTCATAGGTCAAAAGAATTACTTGCGAACAAAGGCGTCAAATGCCTGAAAGCAGTTCTCCCTCAATTCATCATCTTCCACATTGCAGAACTTCATCACCATTGGAATAATCTTCTCCAGATGCTCTCCTGAGGAAGACAGAGGATTTGAGACAACTGATTAAAAAAAAGCATAGATTTTTAAGGGTCATTTAATGCAACTTTAGGTTGTATTTGAAAATCATGCAAACCTGAAAGCAGTATGAGGGATTTGCTACACGCACTTCAGATTAGCTGTTTTGTCATTGATGTTACATTACAGTAGGAAAAAAAAAATATTCACCACATCCTCTTTCAGGTGCTAATAACGCATTACTCATAGATAACACTGATAGCAAAGCCATATCTCACCAATTCTGTGCCCTCCATGCTGGCTGATGGCGGTAAGGCACTGGATGTATGTTCGTGTGTTTGGTGCAGGTGCTCCTCGTGCCAGTTCACCCATGAGATGCTCAGTGAGCTGCATGAAGATCGCAGGGCTACTACTAGGCACCAGTTGCCCAAGTGCCATAATGGCACGTTTCCTCACCGCCATGCGAGGGCTAGTCAGTTGTGGAAGAAGACTGGTCAAGATTGACTGGTGGAAGCCGACTAAGGTGCTGCTTAGCCTACAGACATGAAAACATTATGATAGATAATGTCATTAGAAACAATGAATAAAATAAAATATTTGAACAAGTGTGTTTTGGTTATAGATCTAAATATGACTTGTGTAAGTTGTCACTGCCAGTGAATTTATTTTCATTAAAGAAAGAGTGAGGTATAAAAATCAAACAATTAACAGACTAAACATCCATCCTTTAGGATCTTAATGCTGTGATTATTATTATATTAATATATAGATCACACATTCCTGTATGAAAATTAAATTAGGCAAGCCTAAGCAAATCAATAATAAGTAACAAGTAACCCTTTCAATCACCACTTATGTCTTTATTTCATTTATTTCATTGTTTATTTTTTCCTTAATTCTTATGTCGGTTTCGTACAGTTAACAACATGCAACTTTTTCATACTGATATAATAGTTTTCCACTAGAAAATGATTATTCTAACAAATATTTTTTGCTTTTTCCTGTATTGCAACATGAGACAGATGCAAATGCACAGGCCAGGGGATCAGTAAGAAGAACAGACAGGTAACAGGGTATGGAAAGGCTACCAGGTATGGAAACTAGATCAGGAGAACATGACGTGTAAACAAAAGGCTTGATATGAGAAACAGAGCATAAACCTCATGTATACTATGCAGCTGCTATGATTGAGAAAGTTTCCATTAAAAATAAGTAGACTTGGATGCTTGTGCAATTCGGAACAGTTGAGAGTGATCACAAGTCTGGTGACTGAACAAGGAAGTATAGTAGGAAGCGGAGGTCAGTGCAGCCATGTTTGTAGGCCGACATGCTTGTTGGGAAGTGTAGTTTGTGAATTGCATTAGAACGTGAATTCTTTTCGGTTCCTTTATAAGTGACTCTATAGAAATTAAATTAAAGTATTTAGATGTCCTCAGAATTATTTAAAAAAAAATAAAATATTAAAATTCGAACAACCGCTTAATTCATCGATACTCACACTATATAACAGAATTTATTAGGTACATTAATCTAGTACAGTGCATATGTGAACCTGGATGGTATGGGTGAGAATTTAATCTCATATTAATAATAGACGCCAACCTTCCTAGCATGTCAGAAAGGATGTCCAGGGCCTCTAGTTGCACAGATACATCATCGTGTTTTCCCATGGCACCAATCAACTGAGCTGTGATTTTTTTACAGACATTAGCTGTCAGACACAAACCTATAAGAGGTGGAGATCAGGTACAAAAAAATGGTTAACAAACAGGATGCAAACTACCTTTCCTGTATATTTCCTATGTTAGACTTTTAACCAAGCAATGAAATAAAAATGTTATTGAACTAGCAGTGAATTTGTGTTTTATATAACACATCTATAGCAGAACATGGTTAGCAACATTTATATTTCTTTACAAATGAGACTGACTTCAGAGGCAGCGTATTGGTACAAGGGGTTTAAAAGTACAACTCTCTTTTCATTAGAGCCTACAATGAATCTTTCACCTGCAGTTGGCGGGGGCAGTTCGGCGATAATTGTCTTTAGTCCCATACTAGAGATGTCACGTAGCTGCTCTTTGTCAGACACCATGTTGGAACACAATGTGTCCACCATCATCTCCACTTGATATTCCTTCACTTTGCCCACAAGAGGACCAAGACTGCATAAATCAGAAATACTTCACATTCACCAGCACTTGAACTAAATACATTTGATGATCCTACATGAACAGCAAAATGATTTATAAACACTATATACAGTATAGTTCGTGAAACAAGCAAGTAATTTGGCTACCATTTGACAGCCAGGTTCTGAACTTCCCCATTTTTGTCCTCTAGGAGCTTCAGGAGCATGGTCACCACTTTCCTTTCGCTGTCCTCATCCAGTTTTATGGAATCTTTTTGCAGCTCCATCATTAGATCATTGGTGGCCATAAACCTATACATGTGTAAAAAATATTGAAAATTGTGTATATTTTGACTGCCAAACTATCACTTTAGCATCATCACTTAGCATCATGCCTACTTTCTAAATACAACTTGGATTCTAAACAGACTTTTAAAATCCAACTTGACTTTTAAAATATAAAAGGTCTAGCCTTCCTAGTAGTCCCAAAGGTACAACAAAAAGTAACATATTTATTTATTTATTGTTTTACAAAAGTCCTCTGGATATTTTGCCTTTGTTTTTATTGGATTTATGAATAATGTTTCTTGTTATATCTTAATAATTACTGTAAAATTATCTGATTACTCTTTAGCTTCATACTCCATGTGTGTTTTGATTGTTATGGATTCATTTTATCTATTACTTTTTTGATTGTTTGCTTGCTTGATTGTCTTTGCTGCATTTACATGAATATAATGCCCAGGTATAAAGTGTTCTGGAGATGTAAATATTATCCTACTCATTTAGAAGGCTTATCATTTTTTATATCCTTATATTAAGTAAAACACATAAGATGTTATTTATTTGAACACATAGTGTGGTAATCATAGAAATCTGACACACGCTGGACTTAAGGCTGTTTACCGATAAACGATTCTGGCAATGTGAAGCGATCCCATCTTGTGACATTAGTATGAAACGGAAACACAATTTATTTGAGAGATTTGAGGACAATCTATTAACGTCCTATTTTTATACCCTGGTATTATGACAACTAAAGACAGGTTCTCTTACCGAAAGTCTTTGTCAGTGGATGTCATTTTTTCCAACAGGTTGGAAATGTGGTAGGTGACATTCGACATTTCAGCTCTTCTATTAACACCAATATCGGAAATGAGTTGGTTTGTTCAGTTTTCTTTTTGTTTGTTTTTTGTTGTTTTCTAAATGAATACGACCATATCTCCTTAGGGGTCTGTATCTAGTGGAGGACACAGAGAAACCTGACGCTTGTGCATAGTTATAAATAGATTGTTAAATAAATGGGTGCGTTCAAAACCACAAAATATACAGCCTACCCCTTAGACCCCTTACATTCTACCCTGGCTTGTGAACTGTTTAATAGTTTTTTTAGTGCATGATCAAATAATATGGGCTCGTGTTATACATTTGTTTGCAATATGGCGCACAATTTTGATATGTTTTAATAGGTATCAGCTTTATTGTCCAAATATGCCTTCAAAGAATTTGTTGCCATCCCGTAGTGTACATTTACACACGTACACAACAAAAACAAGATATAGAGCAATACACAAATATGGTGAAATACCAAACGACAATTTACAGTGCAAATATTGCACTACATAAACAGTTTTGCACCAATTCATCTACACTTCTGTATATTCATCCATATTTATTCTGTATATAATGT
>JAOTRN010000001.1:15446957-15464579 GCA_028566695.1 Bagroides melapterus
ATTCTTTTTGTGACACTGGAGACTCATTCCAAAATTGTTAAACACAAAACTTAATCATAGCCCAAAAAAAGTCTGCAAATTGTTACTAGAGAAATTTGGTCTAATAGAAAGAACGTGTTAATATCAACCTTGCAGTTGCTCTCCTGTCAGAGTCGCTGTGATAGAGTAAACACCTTGTGACCAATCAGAATTGAGAATGCATCAGTGCTATGGTATAAAGAATATGATCATTCTGATGTTTATGCACAGAAAGCAGTTTGCTAGTAGACTAAACTGTCTATTTAACAACTAGGACATTTTAACTGTTGTCTAGATTCTAGGTTGCCAGATCGGCCACATCAATGAAATTGTCCATTGATTTCCAAAAACTGTTATATAGGCAGTGGGCGTGTCCTGCTAGACAACAGAAGGTTGTGTGTTTAAATCTGAGGAATGTCTCAGGAAAGGCTTTGAGTGAGTTACTAAAACTTTATACACTCTTAAGTGTAACTATAAGTCCGGATTCTATTTTCCTCACATGTACAGGTAAAAATCCAAAAAAATCCCAGAATAAATATAGACTAATATTTTAGTCCAGAAGGGGTCACAATTTACCCCAATGTGCCTAAGGATACTACACACTTATACAAACACACTTATTTTTAGCACAAGATTTGAAATTATTTATGCCAAAACCCACAATGGGATGGTTATAATTTCCATGGCCTGATAATAAACAAAGCAGATTTCAATCTCCACTGGGAATCTGACTCATTAATCACATGTACCCTGAGAAAGAAACAATTCATCTTCTGCAAGTTAAGCTTGGGAAGTTTTGTGCATTTTTGCAAACTCTCCAGATTTCTTATCCCTTGGGTGTTATCAATCTGTTTCAAATCAGATCACTACTACAGCAGAAGCTGGGGAAAAAAGGATCAGGCCTTTTGTCTCAGAAACATTACCACTGTAATAATACAATAAAAAGATGTACATTTACACAATGTCCGGTTTTAGCCGGGAATAATTTTCCATTACATAACATGGCACTTCTGGTTGTGTCCTCACAAGTCATATTTTAAGAAGCCAGGCATATGTTAAAATACCCTGGCTTGGTAATAGCACTGTTGTTGGGTCACGTTAAAGAGACACGGTGGAATTGTGTCACTCCATTGACTTCATAAACACAAAGGAAGGACTGAGTTACATTCAAAACAATCTGAATCTGAAGTTCACCTCAACAAAATGTTCAGCAAAAGCAGGAGGCTTTTTCATTTTTTTGTTTCAAAAATAAATGTTTATTAAGAAATAATTTTTTTTAAGTACTCCAAAATCTTTTAAATACAGTTTTGCTTCCAAGTTATGAGACTTATAATAAAGAATTTTTTCAAACCTTCTCATGGACCGACATTCTACACTTCGACACTTTGCCAAACCATATAGGTGTAAAAGGCTTTGAGAAATTTGAGTCTCTCTTTCTGTATTAGGATCAGATCATGAGACTAACCAGAATATTCCAGAGATTTTTAACGGCCGATTTTTAACAGATTTTTTGCTACGGCACCTACAGCTTGAGGGTTAGTATTAGCATCAACAGTTTCAACTATTCCCTATACTAATGAAAACGGAATATCTAGGAACTACTCTCACTTCTTTTCTCAGTACAGTGAAAAGAGGATAAAGTAGATAAAGATCAAATTGGAAAATAAAACTAAACAGGAATATTCTATTAACCTCTGGACTGTGATTGAGTTTGAAAACTCTTGCACTAGATCGTATTATTTGATTTTCAATTAAGCCATTTTTCAAAAGCAGCATTTAAGTGTTCATTCAGGGAACATCAGAAAAACACTCTTCTAGCCTTCATGACTAACAACCAAATAAAGTTGTTTGACTATAATATTTAACTAATTGATATATCGATCGAAATCAGGCTATTAAAAATCATATAATAAAAGGAGAGAAGATTGATGTATGCTATCTGAAGGATAAAATAACAGAAAAGTCATAACATTTCTTTTTAAAATACTAAATTATGTAAAGTATCACAGTAACTACATTTTTTTTTAGTTTGGTGTTACCTTGCAATGATCACTTGGCCCCGAATGTGCCTGATGTTTCTTGTTATTTTGTCATAAACAAATTTCACTGCAAGTACCATCTTTTTAAAAGACAGATATAATGCATATCATCCTATGAAGTATTGCACATTACAACTTCCACCAATTGCACTGATTAAAAGCTCTATATAAAATTTTGTCCTATAAAAAAATAATTGCTGACAGAAGCCAAGTACAATCTTAATATTAAGAATACAAAAGGCAATGAAAAATAAAAGAATGAAATGTACAAACAGCTTAGATTTTGACCATAAAATACTACCATTCAATTGGTGTGACACAAAAGCTTGGGCAAGAGCAATTTCATGTTTTAACATATTAGTATCGGCTGGTTAATAATAATTGACTGTGGGATAATTAGGGACTGTTGAAATGTGGGTAGAACTGAATTTGTTTCAGCAACTGATTACACCAATGCATGCAAAAAGATGCTGAGGTTGGGCTGTATTCAGAGTTGAGTTACACAAACTTAATGACGATTGATAATAAGGAAATTGTGCAGCCTGGTATCCAGAACGCAGACACTGTGAGATTATGTGCTGGTCAGGTGTGAGAGTTGATCATTCAGGGTGGAGTTTGTATCTAAGGTCTGTCTTATGTTACAAACGTTTCTTAACCTTGGGCTTAAAGCACAATCAATATATTCTCTTGACTGGAGAGAGCAGCAGTGTCACTGTCAGACAGATTGATGTTACACTGAAATTTATGTTTTGATCCATAAATACAAGCCTATTAAATGGCCAATATTAACTGTCATAATTTAAAATGCGATTTTTTTTTTCTTATTCATTATTAACAATGCAGATAACTACCGAGTCATTTTATGCTTCAAACCGTTTTTTTTTGTTGTTGTTTTTTTTTTCCACAATGTAAGAATAAATTACAAAATAGCAGGTGCTGAAATTAGTTCAGAATAATAAACTAAAACATAACTGCAATCAATAATGTAATATTTCTATAAACCCATTAGATTTCTATTAGATTTTTTTCAATGCTTGATATTTTCTGTTTCAGATATTATGGTATCAATTTCGATTGATATTTGCACAATTTGCACAATTAAATTGAGTTTAATCCATAAATACAAACCTATTAAATAGCCAATATTAACTGTCATATTTTAAAATGTGGCATTATACCCATGTTTTTTCTTATAATTCAGCTTATAATTCAAAACGTTTTCAACATAACTTCAATGAATAATGTGATATTAGACCTAATAGACTTCTGTTAGATTTATTACAGTGCTTGATATTTTCTCATCATATCATGGTATATCACGGTATTAATCTTTTTTGGTTTTAATTTTTCAATGATCTCTTGTGTTTTTCTTACAGCATAACATAAATGAGGATCTTCCAAATATGCTTAATTTTTCTTTTGCAAATATCGATGTATAGTTTGTATTTAAGTTGTCAACTCTGAATACAGACCCTTGAGAATAACTGGTGGACATAATGGATGTTATAATATAAAGCTTATTGTGCTAGATCAGTATGGTAAGAATTAGTGTGACCATTTGTGCTTTTCAAAGAGACTCACAGTAACTAAGATATCTTAACTCCTCCCATATATGCAGTGGTGGATTCAGTGTGGTAAACTCACACCAGACAAATAGAGTAGTGTCTCGGTATCAAAAGTCCAATTAGTTGCAATTTTACGCACATACAGTAAATAAATATGTCTTATGATAAAAAATGTCCACCAAGACACTTTTTGTCTAGGTACACTTGTTACTTTTTAAAATAATATATGTAATATATATATACATATATTATTTGCAGCACTTAATTGGTCTGGTTTGTCCACTCCAACAATAAATCATTTAAACTTAATTATTTACAGAAAAGGGAAAAATGAAATTTTTGACTATTTCAAGATACTGGTGTTTGTGTATGGAAATCAATATATTCTCTAATTACAGCAACAGTAATAATAGTAATAAGAGTATAATAATAATAGTAACAATGTTATGATAAAATATTAAAAGCAGACACTGTCAAAAACAAGTGTAATTTCCTCTGTTTAAAAAAAAAAAAGAGAAAGAAAAGGGAAAGAAATCCTAGTGCAGATATGTAGATATGTAAACCTGGTCCTACGACTATGTCAACAATTTATTTAATATATACATGGAAAGCAGGTGATTGGATTCTCTCACAGAGAGCGCTCACATCATGGTTTCTACAATAGTGTGGCTGGGCTTGATCAAGCCGTTGTTCCCGTTGGGGTCAAGGGGGTGTGCCAGTTCTGAGCCCTTCGGTCGGTACTCCTGAGGACATGAATTTGTACTGCCTCGCACTGGAGCTGCCACTGCTTTAATCCTCTGGAAGAAGAAAAGGAGTTGCAGGTTAGTAGAGAAGAGAAATGTGGAATGGTGACTAATTTTTTGAAATGTTTTTAATTATATAGTAAAGATAAGGATTGAAACGTGCCCTGGGATGTTCATGGAAAGTTCATGTTGCCAGTTTAACAAAACAACCAGTCTGCCTAATGATGTCTAAAATCTCACTATTCAAGTACAGTTTTCCCTCACACATCACACTTCGATCAAGTTCATGTATAGCTACAGAGTATATATTAATTTTGACAGACATTTAAAAGAGAAACATAGTACAGTTTAGAAAAGCATGTAGTTTGAAGAACTAGATATAGTACAAAATGTCAACATCTAACTAATTTTCACCTTTATGGGAACATCTTTATGTGAACATCTCTCTGTATGCTTACTTTGCAATATAGAAATTATTTCGATGGTTCATTATGCTGCCATTTTGGGTTGAAATACAAGTTCCTGTAGGCTAAAGTAATAGACATGGATGTGGCAAGAAGAAACATTGACATGAGAGAGGGGCTGCTGGGGAAAAAATGGATGTGGAATAGAATTTACCCTTTTTGTTACCGAATTAATGCAGATTTAAAGGCAATTTGAAAATGCAAAATTCACAGTTAAAGATGGCAAGCATATTATATTTTGTTGTATGGTTATACTAACCTCAATTAGAGGGCCTTCAGACTGTATGATCTTGATCACAAACACCATAGGTATGCAAATCATGGAGGAAAGGGCAAGGGTCCAGCCCAAACCAATGGCCCAGTCTGGATACTCATAGACTTTGTTGTACGTCAGAGGCTTGTATTTGACCAAAGAGAAAATGAAACATCCCTGCAGTAAAAAAACAAACAAACAGGTAAATTAATTTAAAAACCCATTTCAATAAGTGCATGGCATTACCACCAAATACTTTTGGTCTTCTTAATGAACTGGACATTTTACCCTTTATAAGTGACGAAGAGTCAATCTGACATTTTAAAGGATGCAAGACTTTTAGATCAATGTGCAATTTGCTCAATTATAGATAAAATTCTTTCGTTGGAGTGAAATATACTCCTACAATCAACCTCAAGCCCAACTTCAACTCCCCATTCATTTAAGTAAGCAGGCAGGTGGCCTTATGGAGTTCAGCACTGTGGCATGCAGAAAGGCAGATTTCCAGAGCAAATTAAAAGTTGTAAAATATAAAAAAATAGAAAAGCTAATTTGTGGCTGGATTTAGGGAAGAATAAGATGATTAGGGCTAATAAATTCAATATTGTGTTCAATGTCTTTAAGGGTATTTAAATTTGATTTAAATTTAAAAACTGGGTATGAATAGATAATTAACAACAAAAACAAATTATACATCCTATCTTCTACTTGTCTGGCTATAGTATCTGGAACAGAAAAAATAACCCACCACACAAAGTAAAGGTGTGATTGCAGTCCAGCACCACTTCATCCAAGGATTTGGTCTGTATCCGATCATGTCCTCAATTGCATCATAGAAATTATCAGCACCTAACAGGAAGTAGAGTCTCTTTACTCATATTATATAAAAGCACTTGACCTCACATTCAAATTACTGCATACACAGACTGATCGCTGTAATTGAACCACCAACAATTTGAAACTCATTCATAGCTAATTTGTTATTGCTAACCGACCAATTTATTATATAAATTGTCCTTGTGTGGCTGAGCAAATTATATGTTCAAAGTATGGAAAGTTATATAGCTGTAGATTTGTCTCAAGAGATATGTAAGCTATCACCATATTACAGTATAATAAATCCCAAAATAACTGTACAAATATTAGAGTATATATTTTCTTTAAAATTTTGCAAGAACTAAACAATTACCTCAGCTTAGTTATTTAATAATTTAACAAACAAGTTGTCCCATAAGTGACAGCTAAGAAACTAAAAGTCTGATCTTGCTAGCTTTGTACTTAATCTTGAACCTAACTGCCACAGCTAGCTAGTTATCTTGAACCTAATTTGTAGCCATTAAGCCATTCTTCTAGCTAAGAAGAACAATGAGCAGTGAATGCAGAAACAAGAACTATACATGTCAGTAGCATAGTTATAATATATTATGTTTCATTTAATGTGGACAAACTAAATGTTTTACTAAATGTTTCTCAGATGAATTATATAAACAAACACTAGCAGTTTAAAATGAATACTTAGTAAATTAGCTGTTACTAACTATTATGTAGCTACTGCTATAGCTAACTAGCTATCTTAAACAAACCTAATTCTAAGCCATTAACTCTGATTAGATAGTATATTGAATAATGTTCAAACTTAGCTAGCCAGTAACAATATATTTTTCCTTTAAATGTCGCATGACAAAAAATTACCTCAGCTTATTTATGTAAACAAACACTAACATACTTAGCAAATTAGCTATTAATAACTAATAGCTAACAAGCTAAAGGTTTGATATTTGCAAGTGATAGAGCTAGCTAGCCAACACATTGCCCTTGTGAGCCAGATTCATAGCCATTATGACAAAGTAGATTTGATATTATTTTGAACAACATTCAAAGCTATTGAAGTTACTGAACAATACAATTTCACTAGCACACATTTTGCATTTAAAGTTTTACAAATTACCTGTTACTGTCTGCCAAAATCTAACGGTCTAACATTTAATCTGCCTTTTAAAAAATAAATAAATAAATATATATATATTTAATTATTTAATTTTGTCACTACATGGGACACACAAACAATTAAACCAAGCTTTAAAAATCATTTAAGGCATCTAACAGAGCAATTTGTTAAGAATAAATTCAGAATAAATTCAGCTCTGCTGTGTCATTAAAGCTAGTCTTACCACATCCCACTGTTTTTTCCCCACAGGTCTGTCTATATATTGTATTTTGTATATGCAATTTGCAGTGTGATTTGCAATTCAAATCTGAAGCCTGACCATTTGACTGCCTGTGTTGACAGAGGGAAAATGTGATTTTGCACTGCTGTTTATAGCTATGCATGTAAGATTTATTACTCAGCCTATATTCTGAAATATTAGCTTTACTTTTGCATTACTGTATAAACCAGTTTTCCCAGCTTACTATTTTTGTGAAATATCACTTGTTGAACTTACCATAAATCCAGGCTACTGCAATGCATTCAAAGAATGCAACCCACAAAAGGCACACACCACTGGCTGCATAGTAGTCAAAGAGCTGAAACACATACATGCCACCCTAAGAGAAGAAGAAGAAGAAATAGAAGAAGAAGAAGAAGAGGACATGGTCATTACATCACACTCAAGTCCATGTACAGGCTCACAAAAAGCAAAGACAGAGGCAATAATCTAATAGAAATTAAGGTCTTAAACAGTTCACTAGTTTTCTTTGTACTTAATGGCAGAACACTTAGTTCTGACATTTGCTTTTAAGGTTTATGTATGATATTATGTCACAGAGCAAAAATAGGCCGCTGCAAGATAGGCTAAGCAAGGAAGAGCTAAAAGACAAAACTGTGACTCATCACTGGGGAGTTAGTTATGGGATTTTAGCATAAATATTTAATTGAGATAATCCACCATTTATGGACATATTTGCTACACAGACTGTTACTAAAAACTATTGAAATGATGACATATATCAAAATTGCATTTATATTCATCTTGCAGCTGGAACTAAAAGCTGTCTAGTTGCAGAAAATTAATCCATAGCTTTGGACATATCAGAATCAAGCATTCTATCACACTGTAGTATAATTTGATCATTAAATGGTTTACAAGCAAGAATTATCAGAATATTTTTCTTCAAACTTACCTCAGTGACCATGGTAAGTCCCAGCAGGTAGCTCAAAAAGCATAGTATAGCTATGAAGATTTCTCGACGGTAACCCTTCCTTAGGAAGGATGGATACAAATCCACCAATGAGGTGATCTGTCCTTCCACTTCAACAAACTAGAATAGAATAGAATAGAATAGAATAGAAAGAATAAATCAAAGGGAAACCAGGTATTATTGAGCTGCTATGTACAATAGCTTCAGAAGAGTGATTTTAAAAGCTACAAAAACTTGAAGGTAATATTAAAAAGTAGTATTTTTGACACAAATTGTGGAATATAGAATATAGAATATAGCAACGAATCAAAAACTTTCAGATTTCTTTATCTGATGATGTGTATAGACGCTATATTAATTCCATTTTGAAAGCCATATTCAGTTTATCTGGGCCAGCAGCAGTAAGATCAGTAGCTTTCCTGGACCAGGCAGCATGCTGACCTGGTACAGTGTACAATTTCATTTGGACAGTGAAATGTGATAGACCCCCTGAGTGACACAAGGAACAACATGATGTTTCCTCTTCAATATCAAAGTTAATTTTTTCATTTGGTGGAGTGTGGGGAGTAATGTTGCATTCATGCCCAAAATCCACCTCATACACTATAATTATATACACACTATAGATATATACTATAATGTTTACAGATATAAACACTCAAGCAAATGAAGTACGCTTAGCTCACTTCTACACTTTGTTGGTTGCCTATGTTTAATGGATCGGATGTTCATTTTGAATAATAATACAGATTATTATCTATACTAGGCAATACTAATGACAATAAATGAACCACCATCACCCAGGCTTGCCCAAACCTTCTTCCGACAATCTCTCCCTGACCTGCAACATTTCTGATTCCAACCTTGTATTAGCTTGTATTATTTTCCCCATTTAAATCACCAAAAAAATAGTTAATGTTGAGTTTAAAGAGTAGTAATATAAGATAGATCATCTTCTTTGACCACTACTGTGGTCACTGAACATCTCTGATGACCTGGTGATTCTAAAATGGCTGACTCTCACTGCGCTTTTTCACATTCTCGGTTCACATTATGGAACCAATTTTTTTTTTTTATCAGCAATAAGTCTAAAATTAGAAATTAAGATTTTTAGCGTTTTTTTGTGACCACTGGGAGCGAGGGTTCAAATTCAAAAGACTATATTATTAAGAGTCGTGTTTAGGCATGAAAAGATAGCAAAGATATCCAATCACCAATCCAATCATCTCTTCTAAATGCTTTATAGAAATGTGTGCAGTGTAATACACTGTAATACAGTGTCTATATGACCATATAGTGAGTATATACAGTATACAATAATAATAAGTAATAGGTGATTATGAGAATGTTTTGAGTGGGGAATCAATGAAAACATGAGATTATGTCAGAGAAAGTGAAAGTGTGCATGTTAATAAACTCAGGCTCTTCTTTTTCAACTTGCCTCTTTTAATTTGCCTTACAATTTACCTGAGGTGTAGCATGCAAGTCTTGTGGTTGTGTAGTAACAACCCTGAGATACTGACCTGACTGTCGAGACCTAGTAGCAGAAGCATGATGAAGAAGAGAATGGCCCAAAATGTAGGCAGTGGCATCATTGTCACAGCTTTAGGGTAAGCAATAAAGGCCAAGCCAGGACCTAGAAGGGTAAAGAACAGAGAAGGGGAGGGGAGGTGGAGGAGATTGTAATTAGTAATGCTAATCAGATGCACTTTTTGATCCATGCCACTAGATTGCGCACGTCGGCATAGATCAAATAGACAAATAAACAAAAATGTGCGGATAGTTCCTAGGCATCGAAGCAATTCGGGCAGGCAAGTTAGCACTGCTAAGGCTGCAAATATTTTCATACCAATTTTGTGTCTCTTTAGTTAGCTTCAAGGTGTTTATCCAGACAAGAAGCCTTCACAAAGGAATTCATACGCTGAGCTATAGAGGAATTAGAAAGATTTTATCCTAATAAAAAGCTGCTCAGATATCAACAGCAACAAAGAGGAACAGACAGCTGCCTTCTCTTACCAAGGCCTGTTGCAAGTAATCCTTGCTAACCCGGCATTGCAAAATAAATTTAACAAACATTAACAAAAAAAAACAGTAAACATGCACAGCAGCAGCACATTTCAGCTGCTAAATATATGTCCAAATGTACATCCAGAATCCAGACAAGCAAATATGATGATCATGTCTCTGTCCATGAGCAGAATGACTCTCCTTCTCAAAGCCAGGTTTCAGCAGTTAAAGCAAGTAGGACCTTGGCCACACCCAGAAGAAAGTCTTCTAAAACAAACCTGATGCTTTGCTTACCTTTCATGATGTTTCGTTAAATAATATATCCAATACAGTCAAATACTACAGCTCTTTTGAGAGAGTCAGGTGGCTAACTATGACATTAATCATATTCCTCTGCAGAGCAGCCCAAGTAAGTTTAAATAAGATGTGATGTATAAACACAGCCATAAACATTTATTCTTTATACACAATGTGGAGTGAAGCTAAGCATGCCTGAGTCTCCTAAGAGGCAAGAAATAGCATTGCAGACGAACTAAACATTGAGAAAGGGAGCCAGTGAACCAATCAATCCGTCAAATATCTTCAAGTCATTAATCTAGCACTAAAAGGAGAACCAGAAGAACAGATCAAAGAATTCTAAATCTGAATGGAGAGAGAGCATGTGGAATGAAGAGCTCAGTAATTGAAGATCTGAACACTTGTCCAATATGGTCTACAGGATAAAAAGAACAAATACAATCTGCTAGAACAGCAGCCAAACATCACAAATAGCTGTTGGAAAAATCAAAGCAAAATGCATGTTACAAAACAGGCCAGCATTCCAAAACATCCTGGAACCATAAATTTATTATTTGTTCTGTGAGCTTGGCACAAGATTTGTCTCGGTAATTCCCCCACCCCACCACCTTTAATATCTGCAGAAACAGGCTTGAGGAGTTCTAATAGAGCTGTTTCAGTCTAACTGTAGACTCTTCATTGTTAGCAGACTGGACAAGATCCAATCAAGGGCTCAGCTTTCCCAGGGTCTCCATGCACATCCTCTCAATATATTTCCATAGTTTGTTTGACGAATCCAATCAGAGTGAGAATCGCTCCTGGATGCTACATTCCATTAACAACTACATCTTCAGCTTGTTTATTTATTAATTTGCTTTTTTTTTTTTTTTTTTTTTATTAGCGGTGTCTCCGATTTTGTCACCGTTGCTTTAAAAACGACTGACTAATTTTTGTGTCTTTTTTTTTGAAGTAACAGTGCCCACCATCACTGCTACTTTTACCCTCGTACCTGACTCTGCCACATCAGCAATGTCCACCCCTTGCTCTTGTGCCATGAAGCCCAGGATGGAAAATATTGCGAAGCCAGACACAAAACTGGTAGCGCTGTTCAGGCCTCCCAGCAGCAAACAGTCCCTATGTCACACATATGTCATGGAGCTTGTTAATTAACACAAAAGGAACCTAAGTCCCCACTTTTTTGCCTGTTGACTGGACTAATCCCACGGCTCCCACCCCGTGGCCAGGAAGCTCACCTGTAGCAGTTGTATTTGTACTTGTTGTAGCTCCCCAGTGATGTCATTGCTCCCAGACAAATGGCATAGGAAAAGAAAATCTGTGTCCCTGCATCAATCCAAACCTACACAAAAAAATTAAGCTATGTTAAGACAAGAAATAACTCATAATAAATTACAAGTTTGTTTTCATTACTGCCATTACAAGTCAGATTCTTGGCTTGCCTGCAAAGTGCTTCATGTGTTTCACAAGCTCATGTTACAACACCAGACCTGATTGAATGAAGTGCTAGTTGTGCCTTAACACATGTAATTATTAATTTACTTCCCTAGCGGTCCTCAAGGTGATACATTGCTGCAAAGGATCATGAGATCTTACCTCAGGATCCTGCAGACGAGTGACATTTGGATACAGATAGAATTTGATGCCCTCGGCTGCCCCAGGAAGTGTGACACCCCTGATCAAGAGGATAGCCAGCATGACAAATGGAAAGGTTGCTGTGATGTACACAACCTAAAGGAAAAGAATATTGTGGATGCCGGTTAGATATGAACTCAGGACAAAGTCTGTAACTGGAGATTCCTATTGTAAGTAGCAAGACTTGCACATTTCAAGACATTTTTTGAAAATGTCTCACTATCATATGTCTTTTGTTAGTGATTAACCAAAGAAGGGATAATGTCCACAATGCAACGTTGTTAACTGTGTTAGCTGTGGCACATGTTCTGAAAACGTATTGGGAGGATTAAGTGGGAGTCTTTGCACTCAGGCAGAAACCTTCCACGAATATAGCAAATCAACAAACTGTCTAAAGAAACCACAGCTTGAGAATGATACAGAGGTCTGTTAACTCCAGGAAGTTGCTCATGTCTACGAGGAACATGTTTGGTGTCATTATCTTAGACTACAATAACTGGGAGATGGTTGTTTACGTTGACTTTGGCAATTTGCTCTGTGTACCCAAAGGAAAAACCTTACCTAGGGTTAGGGCATATTAAAACATAAAAGCTAAAGCTAAGACATCTAAAGCTAAGAGCTGATGGCCAGAACCCTATTGTGTACACAATGTACCTTTACGTGAGAAAGTAATGACTAGACTCGTAGTGTACTGAGTAGCAAATTAACCACTTCTCACCTTTCCTGTGGACTTCACACCTTTCCATATGCAGAAGAAACAGATGACCCACATAGCAAGGAGACACAGAGCCAGGTCCCATTTAACAGGACCCATGTTCTCAATGCCGTCCGAAATACTGAGGACGTTGCGCCTACAGGGATAAGAGATACTGGTGAGACATTTCATGGACAACAAGTGCTTTCTTTAATACCTTTACGGAACATTATGATTGACAGAGGAAGACAAGTTTGAATGGATGTTTGAGGCCGAATCAAAACAACCAGCCAGACAGAGTAGAATGGACAAGGCTAGTTTATGGCTCCAGATTCAGCCAGTCCTCTCCAGCTCCTTTACTATATAATTAGTTTATGTGAGCTGAGCCTGTGTTAAGCCAAGCCAGTCTAGCAAACATAGGCAAGGACCGGGTTGTAAACGTGTTGTTGTCTAAGGTTATTGAGGACACCTGCTATTTGACACAGACTCACAATAGCATTACACAGTACATATCGAAGCCAGTCTTAGAAAATCTTCTGGGATTTCATCTGAGCCACATTCTTATAAAGGAGCTATATTCTTCCCATGAAGCACAAGAGATGGAAAAAATGTATAAAATTTAACATTTAATTACTTACTCCCAGAACTCGGTGACTGGTGACGTGAAGTTGGTAGCATTGGCAAGGCTCATGTTCTTGCGGAGTGTGTCCGCTATACAGTTGTCTGTGTTCCAATTATTATTGCAGCTGGCCCAGGGAAGGTCAGGACGGAAGGACTGGAACAGGTAGTACAAGCCCCAAGCCAAAATCACAATGTAGTAGACGTTCAGTAGGGAAACGATCACAATGGAAGCATAGCCGATACCTGCATGGGAAGAGTGAAAATATCAACAGTTACTACGGATACATCAACAGCAGATGGATGGTGGCCTGAAGAGAAGATTCTCAGAAGGATTCTTTTTCTTTTCTGAGAAATAACACAGCCCCAGCTTTTGTCATTCAAATAAGGCAGAGTTTTACATCAAGTCATATCTCTCTTAGAGGTGAACTGGCAAAGAGCCATTAGGAACAGGACTACAAACTGCTGGATGACACATTCAGACAATCAGGACAGGGTACATATTGCTGTTATCAAGAGGTTTTAATTCCACTAATCATTAAATCCTGTTACCTATTTTAACATCAGACATAGAGTATAATCCCTCAGTGAACCTCAATAAACCTTTCCTGACACAGATTCACATTCTGTTGCCATTACTTGAAAAGTTTTGCTCCAGTGAACCACAATAACCAGCATTGTACAAAGTACCCATGTTAATGAGGAGCAAGCATGTGAATGAGGAACTGTTTGAATTGCACTGTGCTTACACAGCAAGCACTGTTTGGGTTTGTTTTTAGCTGGCAGGAAAGCTGTACACATTGGTACAAAGCTGTTACTCTGTTTAAGCTTAAGTATTTGTTGGGAAGAATGTCAAAAAGTACAATATTGTTCATCACATGTACATCACAGAGAAAACAAAAGTTAAATAAACGATCAAACGTTTTCTCTTTCGTTTAAAAAGGAATTTCCATAAATATTCATGACTTGCAATGCTGCTTGCTGTATTGACTTACCAAGCAAATGAAATATCACTGTACAAATAAAACAGTGTTGTGAAAGATGGCCTCTTCTACAGCTAAAATAGTATTACTGTAAGTGTGTCCAGGAAACATGCAAAGTGGCCAGTGAGTAACAGCTTGATAATGTCAAGGCTTGTTATGAAAGCTTTGCCCAACTAATAAGAGATATTAAACAAACTGTTACTGTCTGTTTTGTGCACCTTCCTTTACTGGTTATAATGACTCTCCCTCATGGACTCCCTCATTGCTAGTCATCTCTTTAATGTTTTGCCACTCTGCTGCCATGGAAACACTGAAATTAGCACACTCTGCATGCTACATGCTCTCAAGGTCTGGCTGGAAGTGTGTGTCAGTAGGAACCTTTGAACATGGTCATCTGGGCTCATGTTGAAAAGGTCTGCTCAGCTCAGGAAATAATGTTTCAATTTTCCATGGCAGCTGTAGTGGCTACAGAAACACTTTTAGTAGGATACCGATTCAGCTTCATTTGAAGGTTTTGGGAAATGACCCTCCTAAATATTTGATAAGGATATTTAGCACATATATTGAGCACATATAAACAAAGCACATATTGGTGCTCTGTTTAAATGCCAACAGCTTTTGCGGATTGATTTTTTCCCTTCTTTCCCATGCCTCAATTCCCAAGGGGAACATGGGGATTCCCTTCCTAATGTGTGTTTTCCTCTATTGTTTAATCATAACGAAAACATTGGTTGCACTATGCAATTTATCACTTCCCCTAAGCTTGTTTCCTCCAAAGGAGCAGGTGCAAGACAATGTATTATTATGCTCAACTGGCCACCTTTTTTTTTTTTTTATATATATAATTTTCAGTCACACATGATACTCACCAGTAAAGATGGGGCAGATTTTTTCCCAACAAGTGATTCCTCCCTGAGAGGTAAACTGGCCAAGAGCCACCTCCAGGAAAAACACAGGCAGGCCTCCACCAAACAGGAAAATGAAGTATGGTATAAGAAATGCACCTAGGTATGAACAAGACAGGGCACATAATCATAAATGTGTTTAATTATAATCAATAAATCCCGTTAGCTATAAAGACAAGGACTTACTATAGTTCCACATCTAATCTCAGTCATAAGTTAAAAGTGTGACACCTTGAACTCTTCCTCTTACTGTGCATTTCCTGTCAGTGAAACCAAAGCTAGTCTTTTGTCCAAATATGGGCTTGTGATGCTCTAAACTTGTGAGGTTCAACACAAGCGAATCCGCAAAGCCGAATTCAAAACGCTTTGATACTGAACTGAATTCTGGTTAAATACCGCAAGATGCCGCAAGACGAGTTCCAGAAATTGTGACGACGGGTTTTGAGACATTTTTTATGAAATTGCATCCTGTATTGGTGAAGATGTACAAACCCTTAACTTACCTCCACCATTCTTATAGCAGAGGTATGGGAAACGCCAGACGTTTCCTAAACCAACAAAGCCTCCAGCCACAGACAGAAGAAAGTCAAGCTTGCTGGCCCACTTCTCCCGCTGAGGATGTTTGCCCTCAGCCTCATCTTCAGGTCGGGTGCCAGGACTTTTCCCCGGGGATGGCTTCAGAGTGTCCTTATGGAAGTCCTTCAGACACTGAAGCTTCTCTTTTTGTGCCATGCTGTTGGAGAGAACAAATAACGGGCCAAATATTTTATGCTTCAACAAGTGCATTTGGTTGAACTGACAAAAACCTGTCTGTGCACGGTGTGATGAACTTTGAGGAAATCCAAACTGAGCATGAGCAACAAATGTCTCTTTAATTAACACAGCGCTTATGTATCAAGACACTTTTCAAAGGGAGAATTGTTATTACTGACTCAGGGTGTACAGTTTCAAACCACTGGCCAAAAGTGCCATGGAGAAGCCCAGATCCAATCCCAGGGATACAGATAAAGATGTCAGAAATGCTCTGGCACCCTTTAGCCTAGCCCCTTTTTAACTTGGCACCGAACACATTACAGTCCCATTGAAAGATAGTTCATTTTAACAGGGTTTTGAAACCATCTTCTCCCCCCCCCCTTGGGAACACAAACAAAAATAGTCTATTGTATGTTTGAAATCTATGGATCTTTTCTAAAATATGTCCTATAAAGGGACAGTACAAATGGTAGTAGGCACAATGTCCGTTGAGCTTGATGTATTACACAGTTCTTGCTTTCTTTTATGTCTAGATTTCAATTGGAAAGAATCGTTACGCCAAAGATAAGGACCGCATTTCTGTAAAAGTTTGAACCCACATGGAAAACGTCCGCTGTCAAGATAAAGCACTGCACTGTTATTACTATATACAGCTTTATAAACTGTAGAAGGGAGCCTCCTTCAGACAAAGAGGACACTAATCATCTAAGGACACATCAATCTTACATAGTTTCAAAAATCACCAAAAAAAAAAAAGATGCCAGATGAGACTTTCAGAGATTTAGCAGCTTTCTAGAATGAAAACGCAACACATTACATAAGAGTAAAATCATTTATCCGCGATGTCCTCTGTCCTCACTCTGTACACTAACAGAAAATACTGCGGATAAAAAAAAAAAAAAAAAAAAAACTCACATATGGTCCTGTGACCAGTTTCTGGTGTTACTACATAAATTCTGTAGAGAAGTAAACAGCCAAATTTTGCAATAATTATACATTAGATTTCCAAATCATGTTGAGAAATCATGGTGAAAACCATTTCTGTCATTCATTCGCCTGACCTACACACTTACATCTCCTTCATGGCTGCGTCAGAATGCCGTGGGCTGTTCTCTGTCCACTGTCACCATGCCTCTGCTGTCACAGGCTAAATGTGTGTGCGGCTAAGAGTAAGCTCTGATTGACAGTGTAACCCGCCCCCAGACTAAGACAATTAAATACTATCAGCAGATTGGGGCTCAGCTTTGTAGCCGGGGATGACACGGACTCGGATGGTAAATTTCCACTCCTCAAAAGATTTAGCTTTGCGTGTGTCCTTGGCTCTCGCTGTAACCTGAGCACTAAACAGGAGTGAGGGGACGGACCAGGGCCAGCAATCCTCACCTCTGTTTCATTTCGTTGGAACTGCTGAGGACCTGCTGGCTATTTAAATCTTCTGTTGTCATCCCACCTCTTTTTAAAGCTTTTCCAGTAATACCTTGCAGCTCAGGCTAAGAAGTTATTAACGTCAGTC
>JAOTRN010000001.1:15510903-15524245 GCA_028566695.1 Bagroides melapterus
CATATAACACTCTGGAAAAACTGTGAACACTTCTTATGGGAGGACATTCGGGGCTTCTGCTCCATTTCAAATACAAGATGTGTCAAGAAACATAAGATCAACTTTCCCACTCCACTGGTAGGTCAGTGCAGGAATGTTCATTTGGTTTTTAGTTGTCATTTATGTTTTACATATGTTACCGATCTAAAATAAAACAATATTATCTACTGTGTGTGACATAAAAATTAGCATGGTAAAGGCTTGAGTTGCAGAAGAATGTCTATCTGAGGTGTTGCTCAGACCAGTTCATAGAATACCAGTTTACACAACAGAATACAGAAAGTTATATACAAGAATACAGCTATTGAAAGTTACACATTTACATTCTCTCTCTCACACACACACACACACACACATACACACTCAGCTCTGGCTATAATTCTAGCCCAGAGCAACAGAAGATGGAAATCTAACCTCCTAGGAGATTTAGGCTTTCTAAGGAGCTGGCACATACTTTGAAGATTTTAGCCAGAGAGATCCGTTTTGTTGTCTGAATACGGAAAGATTGACAAAATGTACCAATTGTGAAAGAAAGCATAGTATTAGAAGACAGCTCTGGGCATTGTGGTTTCAGTTATGTTTCATTGTTGTGTCTTTTCAGTATTTATTACTGCTGCCTGAGGACTGGGTGGAATCAGGGTGGGCAACGTTTTATACTTTACTGTGTCTGTTTGTAAAAATATCTGTTGGCAAGTTTAAAAGGCGTTCGGTCTTTGAACTTTTCTTTAATGTGCAGCTTCTTCGTCAGTTTTAGGTGTCTCATTCTCAGTGCCATGGATATGTAGAGACTTGTTTTCATGAATAGAGGTGTAGGGAAATACATTAATGCTGCCAAAGAAGCATCGATACGTGCATAATCATATTGAATTCCTCCATATTGCCAAAACACAGGTGTCACTTTATAATTAATGAAATTCTTACACTTCAATTAACATTGAAGATTGCCTATTAAATTTTATATTAACTTATTATTTTCCCCTATCTGAAATACTGCTCTGAAATTTGTGTTAAACTCAACCGATTCTGGTTGCCAGAATACATCCACAAGATGGACTGACAAATGGGCAATTAGATTGAGATGGTAGAGATGGTGGATGACATTTATACAGTCACCTTTTAACTGTTTTATCCTGGTCAGGGTTGCAATTGACCCTATAGGAACAGTTGGTGCAAGGCAGGAATCCACCCTGTTTAGAAAGAACATCGTATTGTGCTACATACATATATAGAACCTAAATGTTTCTAGCACTTGCTTCATATTCATTCATTCATGGCATTTGGCAGACACCCTTACCCAGAGCGACGCAATGGCGGTTTAAGGGCCTTGTTCAGGGGCCCAGCAGTGATAGCCTGTTGGACCTGGGATTTGAACTCACAACTTTCTGATCAGTGGTCCAACACCTTAAACCAGGGGTCTCCAATCTTATCCAGAAAGGGCCGGTGTGGGTGCAGGATTCATTCAAACCTAGCAGAAGCATCTCCTGATTCAAACTGATTAATTAGTTGATCTTGGCTTTTGATATCCTCAGCTATGGCTTTATAATTGTTTGGAATGAAAACCTGCAACCACACCAGCCCTTTCTGAATAAGATTAGAGACCCCTGCCTTAAACACTAGGCTACTACATCAAACACCTCCCCACCCCACCCCACCCCAGATAAACCAGCTGCATTGAAGTGAACAAAACAGAGTTTTGTTTTGGAAACCACAGTAACTGAAAGCAGTTTCAGGTCAAACATTATCTGGCTAACGGCTCACTTTCAGTCATTATATTACGGTAATGTGGGAATGTTCATGATCAAGTCTCATTGATCTGTTGCATACTCCTACACCTCTATCAGTGCCAAACGAAAGCCACTGGAAAAAGTGAAATGTTCACAAACACACCTTCCATTGTGAAGCATGGTTTACAAACACTTTGTACCTCTGAGTGAGATCTAGCACATTAAACAGTAATACAAAAAGGGGGAAAAAAAAGTCATTTTAGCATGTAATGCCAATTAATTAATGTTCATCCAAACTTAGAAACCTGTCAGAAGAAAATCTGGTTTGAGCAAAATTGATGTTTTCAGTTTAATATATTTTGGCATATCAAATTTACAAAAATGTAGCTTATTTTACTGAAATATTTTGGATTAGTTTTTTTACCCTCAGGTAAATATCATAGTAGAAATATGTGACTCTTGTGACTTTTGGTCGATTTATTTCTCTTTATTTATATCAGAGATGTAAATGTCAAAGAATAATTAAAAATCTCTAACATACATTTTTATTTCTTTTATTTTTCTCCGTGATATGAATACTTGAAAGCCATAACCAAGTCTTAATAAATTACTAATAAATTATGGGTACAAGAAGGAAGAGCATTATATACTCCGTACTAACCACAGCAGACAGTTTTAAATGTTTAAATATTTAATGTAGGATTCGAGTCTGAGCTCTGGTTACTTTTCATGCTCTCCTTGTGGTTTTGTGGGGTTCCTTCAGGTGCAGTGATAAACCATCATCCAAAAACATGCAGTTAGGCAAATTCGCCGAGCTAAATTGCCCCTTAGTGTGAATGAATGTATGAATGTTGGTGGGCAAGGTCTAGCATGTGATGGACTGGCATCCAATTTGAAGTGTATTCTATCATCTTGTTAAAAAAAAAAAAAAGTTACTGGGATTGACCCAACAAGTTACATAATTATCATTGAACCTGGCACTTTTACTGTGGATCTGATGAAAATTTCATCATTTATGCCTTTTATATATGGTGACAAAGACAGATTATGAAATTCTGGGGAGGACTGGAGCCCTTACCCATTCTTTGCTCAAGAGTCTGGTTCATCAAGAGTCATAATTGCTCATAGATATCACAAGAACAAAACAATAAAAACTGAGTAAATAAAACTCCCTTTTTCTCCAGGCATCCTCAATCGCACGATGATGAGAGTTGCTACAACAATCTACAACATATCCAGGCATGTCTACATTAATAAAAGCATTTGGTTTGTGATTCAAAACAATCAGCAAAATTACACCAACCAAATGGTCCAACTCCATTTCCAAGCCCAAATTTTTTTTATCTGGGTTCAAATTTCTATGTATACAATTGGTTTGAAGGAAAAAAGTATGTGCAACTTGATTTGGCTTGCTTGCTTACTTGAGCTCAGAAATCGTACTGTTTTGACCGAACTAGACTGAATGAAAAAACCTTCAGCAGAGTTAAAGTTAAAGCTTGGGGAAGGTTTTGTGGTCTTGCTTTTTATTATTTATACTCATCTGCTCAGAGGCTGGCAGTGCATTTGGTACCTGGGCCTTCAGTGGAGACTTACCCGACTTAATCCATTTCTTAATACCACCACTATCGTGTCGCAATTATAGAAACCATTAATACTATACAAAAACACAAAATAAAAAGGCGTGGCATTACAGAGAGAGAGAGAGAGAGAGAGAGAGAGAGAGAGAGATGCACTGCGTGCATTGAGGGTGAATACCATTTTTCCTAAAGCAAGAAACCCAGTTAAGACCCGCAACTGTTCCACGTACAGTACATCATCTGGAGCTTCAGGGTTGGCCGATCTCTCCTCACAACGTCTAGCTTTTTAAGTAGGTCTGAGACAAAGTAAAGTTCTCGTCCTCCGTCAGCCATTGTGGGTGTAAAAACACTCTAACTCAAATGTATTAATGTGTGCAGATCTCTACAGACGTGTTTTGCTAGTCGAATTTGACTAACAGTTTTCACTGACCAACCAATCAGAGGACGACTTAATCGATTAGAGTTAAACGATTGCTTAGAACATACATTTAGTTAAGTGTGTGAGATTATGAGAAGGGTATAAACACAATGAAAATATGATTCTGTTTTGGTTTAGTGTAACAAATATTCAAATTCAGATTCAAATATCTGTATTTGTATTGCGTATAAACTGAAATGCTAAGAAAATTAGCAATGTGTGTGAACTCTGGTTTTGACAGTTTCTCATCATTAAATAAATTACCTTATTAGAAATTCCTTTCTGGAGTGCATTAAAAACAACAAGTCTGTCATATGTAGCTTCCTATTCACTATTATCTATAGATGATCACAAGAAATGACATTGTAAAGCCTCCCTTGTCCACTTGATGGCTATTTGTGATTTGGAAAACAATATCATCTGCAAAAATGCTGCAAATTTACATTCTTTCTTTTACAAGATATTGTTTTATTATTCTTATAGAATTGTACTGTAAACATTTAGGCAATTAGAGAAATATATTGCTTTAAAGTAAAGTGCCCTTTATTTTAGGGATTTTTAGAGATAAATACAAACCATGTTTACATTTAATTTTGTGTGTTAGTAAAGTTTATAAGGTTTAGTAAATGACTGAAATGTAACTTTTAGCATGATTTAATTCAGTGGTGGTTTAGTCAACGCAAGCTATTTGTGGTGGCTTTGAGTCACAGGTCTCAGGTTTGTTCAAATGCCATATTGCCATGGATGGATCAAAACCCTTAATCTTCTGCTCAGTTTTAAGTTGTTTCTTTTTATGTAAAATAAAATAAAACCAGATTTTGTATCATTGATTGTTCCAGAACCATTTCTTCTTGATGCTGCTGTGACTAACAAATTGTCCAATTAATACAGAGTGATGTCAAATTGTCCACACTGTAAGAAAAATTGGTTAAAATTAGAAACAAAGTTCACCTGCTGTCTTAAAAATGTGAGTAAATTCAGTTCAAACTTGAACTTTGTTTCAAGACAACGGATTATTTTAAGTTTAATTTTTAAAAACGTCAATTTCAGTTCAATATCCAAACCCTGTCATGAAAAATTAGTTAGAAATAGAGAAGAAATAAGTTCCCATAACTTAAAGGGGTAATTATGTTTTGAAGTGAATAAAAACTGAAAGAAAGAAGAATGGAAGGAAACTTGGGCTCCATACAGTATATCCATGAATGATAAGATTTAAGAGACATAGTGAGACAAAGTTTATATCTGGATACCAATATCAATTGCACCAGCACCTCGCTAGTTAAATAGCATTGACCTTTTATTACATTGACCTTTTGGTACCTTGGCGTACCATGCTATTGAGAGATAAAATAAACTGCTGCAGCGTAGTTGAAGGAATTTCCTTTTTGTTGTTGTTATTGTTGTTCGGAGGAAAGTCACAAGAGGGAAAATACAGGCATCAGAGCAAAGAAGGCTTTTCAAGGACTTTCCTTCTTAACATTGACATAGTGTTGTTTTTCTCATTAAGTTAACCAGGGACTTGGCAGTATTCCATCATAGTGACGTAATGTAGGCCTGACTGTGTCCTTTACTAAGCAGATAATGGGCCTGAGAATCACAATAGTAAACCTTCCTGTGTAAAGCCTGGCTGTTAGGCAACTGCTATGAATGTGATGGAGAGGCTTCCTGGTGTGGATTAAAGACACAGTTGGGGATTTGAAACCCATTTTCCTTAACGTTGCATAACAGCCCATATAAGATTATCCATTAAAGATGTTTCATGACCTCAGAAAGGGCTTTGCTTTGCCACAAGCATTGCTCTTTAATGGTCTATGACTAATTCACTTCTCCTAATGGCATGCTTGTTGTATTATTCTGCAGGAGCTAGTTAGATACTGTTTTCCAAAATAATCATTGTGTGGCAACCTCAATCACATAAAAGTAAAAAGTATTTGAAGCACTTTCAGAAGAAAGCGTTGTTTACTTACTCAAATTGCGTCAATACATTCAAGACAGCCAATCATATACAGGTATTTGCATGACTGATGAATGGAATGAGAGTCAAATCCTACAAGTAGTAAGTGATTATTTTTTTAGAACAGCACATGTCAAAGTGTTTAATTCTTCTTATAATTCAACAATGTGATGATATCAGTGTTCATTAGAGAACAACAAATGTTTACAGAAAACAGTTTACAGTTTGTTTCTGGGGTTGCTTACATTATACCAGCTTATAAGTCATCATTTCCTCAAGTTTTCATGTTTTCTGGAATATTAATAAGACAAATAAAATGCCGCTTGTTACAAACTACAGCACACACTGACTGTCTTGTGGAGAAAAAGCTTTAATTCTGACTGTTTCAAAGCACTGACAATGAAGACTCCTTCCAAAACTGTTAAATAACATTCTCACTACGGAAGGTTTCATCAAATCAATTAATTCAGTTTTTTCTTTGTTAAATAGCATATCTGAATCTGTTCCAAATTATTATTATTATCAGCCAAAAATAAGGTGGTGTAAGCGCAACATGATGTGCTTGAGAATTAGCTGTTGCTATAGAAGCAGTAAGGTGTTAGATGGAGCACGTTAATATAAACCTGTGGCAAGATAAAGCAGCTTTTTTCACGGCTGCTTTAAAACACATCCCACTCAATCAGATTTCTGTTACCAGATGTACACACGAGAGAGCACAGTGCCATTATAGCTAATTAGTTTCAGTTCATTTAAAGGTACAGCTGTCAAAGTGTGACAGGATAATCTACAGACATATACCTGAAACAGGTCTGTGCAAGTTAGCAACAATCACCTCAGAGTTCAAGGCATAATGCAGCTCAATGCATGAAATCCTGCAATTAAAAGTCAGATTTTTCTGATTTTAACCTGTGGTGTGGTTGCTGGTATTTGAGCATTTCAGAAACTGCTGATCATCTGGGAATTTCATACACAACAGTCTCTAGAGTTTACACAAAATAATGAATAAGAAATCAACATGGAAAGAGAAACAGTTCTGGTGGCCATATGGATAAACGTTGTTAGCGGAAAATGAACAGCTTACCTCGAACTGTCAGGAAGTAAAGAGTAACTCAGATAATCAGTATTTACAGTGGTGAGCTGAAAAGCATGTCAGCATGCACAAAACATTGAACTATGAGGTGGATGGGCTGCAATAACACAGTAATATCAGGCTCCACTCCTGTCAGCCAAGAACAAGAATCTGAGGCTAGCACAGCCACAGACTTATAGAAACTGGACAGCTGAAGATATATAAATAAAATCATCTGGTCTTTTTCCAATCTTCAGCTGTCCAACTTGGATGAGTCTGTGCTGTGCTATGATAGTATCAGATTTCTGTTGTTGGCTGACAGGAGTTAGCACCTGATGTTGTCTTCGCTATTATAGCCCATTCACCTCAAGGGTTGGTGTCTAATCGTAATTCTGAGACACTTTTCAGTCACCGAGGTTGTAAACTGTGATTATTTGAGACCAGGAAAACTAGAAACATAAACATAAGTAACATGTTCCATCAGCCCTCTGTTTGTTTAATGGTCTGTAGGTTATTATTTTGGCATCAGTATCCGTAATGGTTTAAAGAAAATGCCAGAAAATATGAAAAATATTTATTTTTCATACACCTGAATGAAATGGTATTGATGCATCCCTAATTCATACCCTTTAAATCTGAATTCCGTTCTCACAGTGAAAACAATTCAGCTGGTCCTTTTTTTTTTTTTTTTTGCAGTGTTCCATGCTGACCAGGCAACAACGTAGTAAATCCTTTTTTTTCCCCAGTTCCATTGAGACAAAGTGAACAGCCAGCTGAAAGCTGTTTTTAGAGTGTAGGACATATTTACTGTGCGTATTTGAACGATATGAATACAGATGAGAGGGAACAAGTCTTAGCAGAGATTTGTAAATAAACACAAGTCCATGAGTCTGTCTACACTCATACAGTTCACAGTAGTGTGTAGAGTTTTTGCAGTCTGTAATAAAACAAAGGATAGTGATGTGGTGGACTTTTGTGAACAGTGGATGAATTCTACAAGATAGGCTTCAGTTTAAAACTAGTATGAATTTCCTAGTCACATAATTGTTCTTTTTGAACAGTTACAGAAGAGATATTATTTATAATCATACTATCCTGTCTCAGTAGCAGAGATGAGGATGTTGAGGTTCTCTTTAGGAGTGACGAGGATGGACAGGATTAGGAACGAGCACATCAGAGGGAGGGATCAGGGTAACCGTTTTGGGGACGAGGTCAGAGAGACTAGATTGAGATGGTTGGACATGTACAGAGGAGAGAGAGAGGAGTTATATTGGTAGAAGGACGTTGGAGATGGAGCTGCCAGGTAAGAGGTCAAGAGGAAGGCCAAAGAGGTGATATATGGATGTGTTAAAAGAGGACATGAAGTCAATTGGTGCGAGATTAGAGGATGTTGAGGTTAGGGTTAGGAGGAAACAGATGATTTGTTGTGCAATCCCGAACGGGAAAAGCAGAAAGTAGAAGACACTCAAGGTTTCTTCTTCCTATGATCTCAGGGAGGTTTTCCTGCTTGCTTTGGCATTTGTGATCGATACGAATACCCAGATAAGCAGAGCAATAAATGCTGTCATTAGTGTAGAAATTGTCCTGCACAATAGCCAGCTTGTCACCACGGTGGTTAATATGTAAATAGGAATAGAACAAAATCCTGCCTAGAAGATACACCTAGTACACTTTGTATATAAGCACACTTTGTACGCAGAGATTCGGTAGAATTAAAAAGCTTGATTGCATGAGTGTACCTTGCTTAGGACAAATTTGGGATGAGGGGGGTTAATATTTATCATGTCTAGTGCGTCACTCCACACAGATTGTCCAGGACTCATAGACAGCGATGCTTGTTAATAAGCTAACGCTCAGATAAGATTTGGGTCACTGCAGTCTAAATGCATTCCTCTACACAGTGACACAAGGTCAGCAGCATGAGCTTTGTTGCACAGAGGCTCATGGGAAAGTAAGAGCCCTTTCGATTCGTTGCATGAAAACACATTTACGACAAGAGGACGTTTTCCTTTAGCGTGAGCCGTTCAAATCTCCGGAGTGTCATCAAAGGCAAGCAGGCTAGGGAGAAATTCCCAAGATGTCTCCTTCTAACCACAAGCCATATTGCTTTTCCACACAAAACCCCATTTTAAAAACAGTCCCGACAGACAGTTAAGCTGTCGATGCCACTCTTGGGTAAATGATGAAAAATCCAATGGTCTGTGGCGTTCTTGCATTCTACACGCACAGGGCAAACTGTGCCACTCGTAAACAGATGCATGCATAGGCTGACAGCCGCACGAAAAGACTTTTAAATGCCTCAGCCAAGGTCTCTTTAAGGCTTTGGTATAAATCTTAGCAGGGAAGAAAGCTAGCTGATGGACGCTGGCAGACAGTGTGTCTTTGGTGTCCATGGGCACAAATGCAAAACTGTTTTGCTCTTTTGTCCAGGTACATTTATCATGTAAGTATTTGCTGGAGAGAGAGAACAGGGAAATTTATAGCTCTGTGAACTTTAGTGGCTTGCTAATTGCCTGTGTGTGTGAGTCAAGTTCTCGTGTGAGAATTTCAGAACTTCTACCTTTAGGAATGTAGTTAGCTGAAGATATGTTGGGACAGGATATGATTTCCAAAAATGTCTATAATAAAAATAATAATAATAATAATAATAAAGTTGTAATTCTGATTAATACATGTACACTTGGTCATCACATGAAAAATCCTATGCCTAATTTTTACACCTATATTTCATACACGATCATTTTCACCTTTATTACAACTCCATGTTAGAGAGTGAAAAAATATTTACATGAGTTTTAGAAGTTTACATAAGCATGCTTTATTTTGGCTTTAGCAGGAAATGACAGAATAGACAGGCTAGAATATGGACTTATTTCAAATCTTAACATACATGATGGATTCAGATTGGACACAATTCCCTAAATCCACATGAAATAAAGGGTTAAGTTTCAGGTTACTGTACAAAAACTGTATCTCTGCTACACACAGTGAAGGGATTGCTATATATGCTTGCACTGCATATTTAGTTGTTTATATTTTTAAAACACCTTTTACTGTATTTACAAGTTGAACACACATGAATCCACCTCAAAGTCATAACAGCGTGTGGGAAAATCAGGATTTTCTTTGGATGCAATTTTTGCAGTAGACAGTAAATTTGTTGAAGTTGACTGTTTACTCATCTCAGGAGTTGTTCTTATGTGCTAATATATTAGGACAGGCTTCAGATATTGATTAAAAATCAAAGAAAAAAAAAACACTTAATGTTTATTCTTTGTTCATCATTTTTCTAGCTGTATTTTTGCACTTAATTAAGAGAAGTTACACCTCCATCTCGCTTCAACTAAAGTGACTTGAACTTGACTATGATGTCATAATTATGACTTCCCAAAATTGTAAATATGAATGTTCCAGGAGAACATGAACACACAATTATCTCCCCTCCCTGTGTAAACTGCACAATTTAACTGAGTCACATCTAAAAGTTATACAACCCATCGTCATAAGCCGTTACTGCTAATCTAAAGAAACAACATTCCTGGTATTTTTTACCAGCATTCCCAGTGGATTAGCCTAGGTAACTTTTTCCACAGGTGGTCTTTTTTGTGCTGCAAGTGGCAGGCTAAGCATTCTAGCTAACTAGTGTGTGTTGGGATTAGCTTTGTGAGCAAAAATAAAGCAAGCATTTTTATCATAAGTGTTACATCATCCCTATCTCTCTCACTTTGTATGTATTTCCCTGGTGTTTCCTCATTTTTTTCATATTAAACCAAAACAATGTGCAGGCTACAAAGTAAAGCTGGCATGGCCTTGCAGACTGTGCTTTGGCTCAAATCCAAAGGCAACAACTAGAGTAAAAAGAGAACAAAGTAGATACGGTGGTTTGTGCTGATCAAAAGAAGACAATTAGAGTTTCTTTAAAAGGCCTGCAGGCACAAACAGAGTTCATAGAATGTTGCTGAGATTGGGGCCTGCTGAAAACGGACAGGACGTATTTTAAATGCAAGTCGACAACATTTAAATGAGAATTCAACGCTCCTTGAGCATCTCTACTGTATGTTGGTGGCTCTCCGCTGGAGTGGGCGCTCAAAAAACAAGCCTGGGAGACGCATGGCATGCTAAAGCCTGGTGAGAATTTCTCACTATGCGCTAGTGAGGGCAAAAGCTCCCAATAAACGTCTCCACAAGTACAGCAAATGATGCCTTGCAAGGTGCATAGGCTCATCTGCTAAATGAGTTCCATATGACCTGCAGATAGAAAAGGGCTTCATTAAAGGCATTTAATCGTCTCTTCCCCGACCGAAGGCAGGAAGGCAGTTAGCATGCTCTTGGAAACTCTGTTTACACCAGACTGTGGCTTCACCCAAATAACAGGCCCTGACCACACTCTGTTATTGTGTTTATGATTACTGTAAAGTGCTGTGCACAAACACTCGCATAGCTAAAGCCAGAAAAACAAGACGAGGACAAAACAGTCATTGGGGAACTGTCGCCTGGCCGCTGGCTAAGCATAAAATTAGCAGAGGCCACGTTATATCTGCGTAAATGGGTTTGCAGCATGATTAAAAACATTCATTGTATGTGGAACTGAGAGTGCTGTGGAAAAATCAGAGAGCGCCTGTTATCCTTAACAAAGGTATCATTTTTTCTACATGTAATACATCGTCAAATGAAACAGACTTGAGTAAACACTTATCAGCCAATTTAATAGAAACACCTGTATAACTCCTCCTCTTTCAGGCAAGGTTTATCCAGTCTACCCAGTTTGGTTGACCAGTTTGCCCACTGTAGCATCAGAGTGCTGTTCTTGGCTTACAGAAGTAGAACCCAGTGTTGTTTTCTGTTGTTGCTTATCCACCTTAGGATTCTGTGCATACAGTGCATTCTGGGATGCTTTTCTCTCTATAGATGCACAGATCAAGATGGTTAAACAATCAAAAGTTCACTCAACTTGCTTTGTTTCAACTTACAAGTAGTCAAGACAATGGATTACTTTAAGTTGGAATTGTTGAAATATGGAAATAAAGTCACATAAATTAATGGGGCTGTCATGTTTTAGTGTGTAAAGAGTGCTTACTTGAGTTAGCATAACCTACTTTTCAACTCAAAACAGTCTCCTCTAACATTTCCACTTGCAGAACTAGTGCTTACTAGACAATTTCTGTACCATTCCCTTTAAACTATAAATGGTTGTGTGTGAAAATGTCAGGAGATCAGCAGTTTGTGAAATATTTAAACCTGCCGGTCTGTCACTAATAACCATGCTCCTCACAATGTCCAAGTTCTTCACATTTATATTTGATCTGAACATTAACTGAAATATTTGACCTGGGTTGTTCTACTGCCGATTAGATCTCTGCATGAATGAACAGGAGTACCTATAAAAGGAGACAGAGAGTGTGTATGACATATTTACTCTAAATAAAAACCTAACCCACATGACTCTCAATGCGATGCTCTCCACAGTCTCCTTTCCCGTCTAATTATCATCGTCATTAGCCGTTATTTGTGCTGCCTCATATAATGAGGCACAACCTTGAAACACCTCAGTCACATCACCTTGCATCCAGGACATGTTCATTTCCTGACAGTTATCTAACAGCTGAACAGCGAGGCATGTTAGGGATTAATGATGGCACATACTTCCTCCCGCAGCCTTTTGACCTGTTTAATTCGGCTCAATCTCATCAAGGTAATCCTCTTGTGGAAAAAAAAAAAATGGGTCCAGGCCAAATGATAATCAATTCATATATAAGCTGATGTAGGCTGCACAGGAAAATAGAGCGATGAGAGCACAGGATCCTGTCGCTGGGCCACCAGGGAATGTTATGTTATATAATTATAACAGTAATAAATATATTAAAATTCTTACCTCTTAGGTCTAACCACAAGGGCAGTAACAATAAAGCAAACAAAAAAAAAAAACTGGCCACTTTCTTAAAATAATAATAATAATAATAATTATAAAGAATGATGCAGTTTTATCATATAAATACTGATGTCATATATCTGTTTTTCCCTTCCCTGGGCAAGGCCCTAACCCTAAATTGGTCAGTTGTATAAATGTAAGTCACCTTGGATGAGGGTGTCTACCAAATGCTGTAAATGTGTATTTTTTTGTTTGTTTTTTTGTAATTATTTATTAATTATGTATTTCTTTATTATTTTTGTAATTCTTTTTACTTAAAACCATTTTGGTGTTTTATATTTTTTTAAGATCATGAAATGAGAGTTATTATTTAAATAAGTTAGGAGTTCAAATTTACTCTATATTTTAGTTGAATTTTAACTCCACAGGGGTTGAGTTTTAACTCCTGAAAAGAGCTGAATAACTGTATAAATAACTGTACTGGAGTATCATGTACATGGAGTATCTTCGATGGTCATGCATGTACACTCAAAGGAGAGTTTATTCCAAAGGCCAGAATTTGCTCTGTACCACCATCAGTGTTGATCATGAGTGGTGTCTGTTAATGTCTGCCAGGATGCATGAGGAATTGATACGTCTGTGATATTGAGTGATGTGAGTTTCAGTATTTCTAAAGAAATATGAACCATCGG
>JAOTRN010000001.1:15539336-15550904 GCA_028566695.1 Bagroides melapterus
AAATAAATATAAATAAACGTGTACATGTAGCCTGTTTTACCCAAGTGTTTTTCCAGTTTTCCAATAATCAGCTAATTAATAAATACAAGTTAATATGTTGGAGCAGGAAGAACATACTGGATGTGTGCCATGTGGAACGAAATTTACAACATGAAAAAGATTCAAAGTAGAGAAACACTTCTTAATGCTGAAGGAAACTAAAAATAATAATGTGGAGCTGGCGCCACCTTCTGCCCACTATTAATATAAACTAATAAATAAATAACATCTCTTACCACCACATGATGAGAGTTTAGAGTAAGCAGTCTACTTACTACATGTATTAAAGCAAATAGGATTCCAAACTATAATAAATCACTACATCAGAAACTATTAGTGAAAGCATCAATGTTTTATTGTGAATATAAAGCGCATATGGAGGACGATCCATAATAGCTTCAAGTGGCTAACTGAAACATACAACCTGTGACATTTTTTCAACTAAAGATACAAAACCTTTACAAATCTGTGGTTAAACAAACAAACAAAAAAAAAAAACAGCCAACTTTCAAACAATTTACAGTCCAAAAAGTGTCTTTCATTCAGAGCTTAGCCGACTCTCAACGGCGGAGCGACTAGCACGACTCCATCACCACGGACAAACAGCATGGGAATGTTCCTCTTTGTCGACTGCAGAAACATGAGGACTGAAGTTAAACAGCTGAACTTCCATGACTGATGAGTTGTATTTATAAAATCGGAAGTGTTTAAAATTGTTTAAATAAACCTATTTTTCAATAAGAATGTTCAGGACTAAAGATTTCTGAGCATGTGCTTCCATATTTAGTCTGTAATCATCAAGCTAACAAGAGCAGCGAACAAAAGGGTTTATGGACATGCAAGAAAGAAAGCAGACTTTATATCTGGACACAATTTCAATTTTAAATTAAAAAGTGGGGTTTATTACTTTGTCAGGAATTTTATGGCATGCCAAAATGCTCAAATAAAAGTATATCTATTATGAAATATTCATAAAATATAACATAATTGATTGTAATTAATAGAGTAGCTGACAACATGGACAAAAAGTTTATCCCCCCCCCCATATTAGCAAAAATGGTTCCTAAAATGACAGTCACATCTAATAACACAAAGATGATATTGCTCCACCTTGTGTTGCTGGACACCACTGGTTTCGCTAAATAGTGACCACGGGAGAACTATTTAGCATGTCTTAGTCTTGTTCATTATAACCATGAGAGGAACTAACACTTTCGGGGAAGGCTCTAGCTCTTTGTTGCCTGATTACATATGGGACACAACACGTGAGGACGTCTTCCTTAACTTTAAAATGAATGCTCTGATAAGCTGAAAATTGTGATGCAGTCACTTCCACTATTACTGTACACATTTGACCTCTTTAGTGCATTTCATGCCGAAGCTGTTAGACTGGAGTTTTGTTGTTGGAGTTTCTAGTCCTTGATTATGGATGTGCAACAGAAAAACCTAAATCCCTGAGTGATCGTTACAAGCAAACTTCTTACAATAGACATACTGCTCACCTTGTAAATTTCTTCATACGTCTCCTCGTCAATCTCCACTGTCGTCACCGTTTCCTCCACATCTCCAAGGATCATGTTCAAATGTTGGTCATAAGCCTAAAGTAGATTACACTTAATCTCTTACAGTCTGTGTCTAGGTTTGATTGAAACATTTTGCTGTTAATGGTTAATGTTAATGGTGTTTTAATAGTGTTAATGGAGACAACGAGTTATTTTTAGCTTGCTTTATGCAAGTAGTTTTCAAATTTAAATAGTTAATTTCTACACAAAAATATTTTTTTGGTGGGGGGAATATAAATAAATAAAAAAGTACACTGTTAAGGTAACCCTATGGTTTTCAGTGGAACTTTGTCTAATAAACAATTATGGGATTGCTTTATCCACCAATATTTCTTCTGAATTAGTTTAAAATTGACATCTCTCCTGAAGCTGGTTGATGACTGTGCTGTATAAAGCTTTAAGACATATACAACAGGCTAAAAAGGCATCTTCATTCACATGTGTCACTAGTCTGTGGTTTAAAAAAACCCCCCAAAAAAACCCCTGATAAATGTTTAACACTAAATACTCATGAGGCATTTTCTCCAACTTACATGAAGTCTTCCACGAAGCTCCCTATCATTTCGCATCTTCACATAAATTCGTTCATCCAAACTCAACCGAATGAGATCCAGTGGTTCCTCAACTGTGTTTGTGGTCGGTTGCTAAAACAGAAAATGTGGAGGGGAAAAAATAGTGTTAAATAAACGTGTTTTTTGACTAATGTTGCATCAGCAAAACGTGACTTTCTTGGTTTTAAAGTAGTTTTTATGAAGTTACATATTTATTTAGTACTGCCTCTTTGTTCAGGTTATGTTTATGATTACTGTATGGAATTCCGAAAGAGGACAGCCAACCCTACATGCCCCTCAGCTGTGGGGCTTTTTTGGGGTTTTTGGTTTAATTACATGTAGCGTAAACCCAAATAAGCCAAAAGTGTCAATCTCACACCAATTCAGAATCAGTAAATGGTACTAATGTACATGAAGGTGCTTCAAGTCTCCAGATCCAGACATGTGAACAGCTATATAAAGGACAATAGGAGGACAATTTAGACCAGAGAAGTCAGGAAGAATTGGATGTAAAGATAAATATTACAATAGAGAGGATTAAAAACTGGTCAGGGTGTATGAAAGAGGTTGGGATAGTTATAAGGACAATAAGTGCCATAAAAAAAAATAAAAATTCCAACCCCACACATATTATTTGGGATAATGAGGGAATATCTGTGAAACCCAACACGTTGAAATTCACTGCAATTTGGTCTTAATGGTGTGAAAACTTTTGCACTCAATTACTCTGCACAACATTTCAACCAAATATCTAAATCTTATGAAGCCTAGTTAAAAGGCGTCATTTTATCAGAAGATAGTCCGCTATATTTGTATCCAAAATTTAACATTATTTGCAACTTCATTAGCCATAAATAATTCAGCCAAGAATAAAATATAGTTGCAACTTTCATCATAGCTTAATGAAACATGTAGCCAAAAACCTAGCTACAAATATTTTTCTCCCACCAGTTTACCTATAAATCCCGCCTCCTTTGCTATGATACGCTCGAACGGATGACGACAGTACGACTTAGCGGAACAACGACAAATCCCAACGCAGCGCGCCAGAAACTACTAGCCAATCCTAAACAAGAGGGTGGGCACTTGTCGGAATATGGGTGGGAAAAGAACAATGCCGGCTCTGCAGCCTATCTTAGACTGCTAACGCTAGCTAACATGAACTACACCATGCAACCATCACAATTTCGATGCTTTCATTAGTCTTGAAAAATAAATATCAAGAGAATAAACATTAAGATGTTGACGACTGGCAAAGTATCTAAATTTGAACTTATAAGCGACCGCAAACGTCTAATTAAAATATATATATATATATATATATTACAAACCTGTTCTACGTCGTCCGCCATTTTTAACCTCAAGTAGCCAGAATGCAACGCGCGTTCTTTAGGCGCATTCAAAACCCGCGAGATGTCCGCGTGATTATGCGGATTGAATATAGTCCACTGATTTTATTAGATACTCTCCTTTTTTTTTTTTTTTTAAAAAAAATAGTCAATCATAAGTAATAATGCATGTAATGTTATTGTAACTTGTTTATTATGGTGGCTACTTTAGCATTTCTTGCTTTGCGTTTATTTACATTTTTCCAAACTGTAGGCGGTTCTTCAAATATACATTCTATCAAAAATACTAAAATGTCTAAATAAATAAATGAAGAGGCTAACCTGAACTTCAACAACAGGTGCCATAGCAGCCTCTTGACTTATATTCAGTGCGTGTTTTCTTTTACCTGCACACGTCTAATGTGTAGGATTAAATACACCTGTGCGTAATAAAGCACTTTTGATTAGACACATTGTGGAAGCTGACACGTTTGGAATATTAAACGCAATCTGATTATTTATCTTCTATAAATGAGCGCATTCATCTAGTTCACCTGACCTCAGGTCTAGGCACCAGCATCTTTATTGTGATTGTTGCCAGATTGGGAAGGTTTACTCAATTGTTCAGATTTTGCACTGGTGGAGAAACTGATAGTGGAAACATTTTTTTAACAAGTTTTAAAAATATCTTGGATCGGGATACATCACGCGATCATAGCACCTTCGTGCTGTCCAATCCATTTTGTGATTCCACTCCACATTCCCACCCTCTAGACACGCCTATGACGCTTTATGATGATGTGATATTGTCCGTTCAAAACCTGGCAACCCTTGGCGCACAGCATCTCGCGTGTGTTCAGTGAGCGCGGCTTTATCTCGGGACGCCAGTTCACATCGGATAACGTAATTGGAAAAGTGCCCTTCGATTATTTCTTTCCCATATTTGTTGCTGTAATTTGAAATATTCTTCTGGATTCTTCCTCTTGAGGTAAATGTGTCGTCCGGCCGTGGTTTGTGTGGTGCTAGTCGCGTGGGCGTGCGTATGCCCAGCGCCAGCATCATGCGGCGTTTATTTAAATTACAGACCTGTGATTGGTAAGTCGCTGTTATTCAATTTGTGTTTGTGTTATGGTTCCTACCACAGTCTCTCATTCATTATGCAGATAATAGCTTTGATGGGTCATTTACAAACGAACCGGCTCTTTTTTCTAATCATTGTCATGTGAATCGATTCCAATGCAGACACGAACTAGAAACAAAATCTCTAAACAAGAGGGTCTTTTTCGTAGTAACATGCATAATGATACTTCCACCACCACGGTTCCCATAATATGTTGATGTTATCAGGGAAAAGTGGTTTAAAATGTTTTCTGCCTTTTTCATTGAAAAAAATGGGACATTTGTGTAAGCAATTGAGTAATATATATATTTCAAAGTCTGTCTAGTTCATATGATTAACTCATTTATATATAAACGCCGTTCTAAGTGTAAATTTAAACGGCCCAAAGCTCTCTTGACTTGGTTTAAAATTATTTGCTTGAAAGAACTGATTCAGGAATCAGTTCTTGTGAATCAATCGATACTCTGGAATGTTCGAGAATCGTACATGTCGTTCGGGAATCGACTGTTTACACTTAGAAAAATTGTAGTAAACTATAAGAGTATTCTAGAAATGTTATTTTGTGATGTTTTGTGTGTGGATAAATAAAAATAAAATTGCAACAAAGTAGTATGTTACATATTTGCGGGTATAAAGAAACTAGACTAAAAGTTTTTCTGGCACAAATGAGCAAAATGGAGGAAATGTGCAAACAACTGAGTAAAATATATTTTCAAATAAGTTTATATGACGTTTTTTTTAAAATAGATGCCACGCAAAAAATAGAATCAAACGACTGAATGCTTTCCTGTATTTTTTTTAAAAAAAGATTTGATTTAAACAACCGATTCAGTGAATCAGTAACACCAATTGATACTCGGGAATGTTCGGGAGTCGTCTGAACCGATTTCATTTATAGCAATTGTAGCAAACTGGAGGAACGTTCTGGAGCTTCTTAATGAAATTTAGTGATGTTTTGTTTTTGGAGGATAGAATATTAATGCAATAAAGCAGTATGTTGTAACCTATTTGTGAGTGTAGTATGTATGTGCTATATACACATACGTTTTGTAGTAATGACCGAAAGCATAGCTTAGCTTTTCCAAGCTTTCTACAAATGTACAAATTAGATTGATGTAAAATTAAATTGAAAGCAAAATCCATAATAACACTGGGTCAGGGTGTAATATATTGATTCTTTATTTATTTTTGAAATTGAACTTGGAGAAAAAGAAAGTGTTTTTTCTTGATACACCAATTAATGGATTTTTTTTTGTAAATTTTGTTTAAAAATATTGAGCCATATTTACTTAAGTATAAAATGAACACACACATGCACACACACATGGCGATATAACCTAAAAGAAAAAGTGATTCATCAGACCAGTCCATGGTCCAGTTCTGATGATCACATGCCCATTGTAGGCACTTTCGTCACTCGGTCAGAGTCTTCTCCGCTTGTCCTTTCTTGAACCATTTTGGTAGGTATTCACAATTGCATACCAGGAACACCCCTACCATTTGGAGATGATCCATTAATTCAGCAATCACAATATGACCCTTGTCAAAGTCAATCAGATCCTTGCACCTGCCCATTGTCCTGCTTTCAACACATCAATTTAAAGGTCTGACTGTTCACTGCTAAATATATCCCACCACTTGTGCCATTTTAATGAGATAATCAGTTTGGGTTTGTGGTTCAACTCGGAATGAGACCTTGGATCAGAATTTCAGCTTTCATTTCCTGATTTGTTTTTATTTGTTTTTATTTTTAGGCCATGTTTGCCCTGTAGATTGATTTGTTGATTTGACTGCGTTTGTTGTTTAAAAAAGGATACACTAACGTGACCAGAGAGCTATCTATCAGAGAACAGCAAGCCATTTGAAGCTGGGAAAACTGTGATTAGGCAGTGGTTGGGATAGCCAATACAATACTTTGGATTGCCTGGAAAAAGAAGGGAGGAAACCATTTGTGTACTAACAAGGTCAGCCAAAGAAAACAACAGCAGATTATCACTAAAACGCTGTGAGAGCTATGAAGAAAACCCAAAACAGTGAGTGACAACTCCAGCGCAATCCACAGGGCAGGGATGAAGGTATCACAATCCAACATTCAAAAAGGGCTTTGAGGTGAAAATCTAGGTCATGCCACAAAATACAGACCATTCCTCAGAAGTATGAATTGGAAGGCCAGATTGGAATTCAGCAATAAGTTCTGAGATTATCCTCTACCAAAGTGATGGAAAGGAAAGTGTGGAGAAAGATCTGCTCATGATCGGAAACAAGAGTTCATCGGTCAGGCATGGTGGTGGTAGTGTGATTGCTTGGGCTTGCATTGCTGCTTCTGGAACAGACTCACTAATCATTATAATGATGTAACTCGTGATGGTAGCAGCAGAATGAATTCAGACCTCTACAGAAACATTCAGTCAGCGTCAGAGAAATGCAACTAATCTAATCACTAGAGGAATCACTAGATTTTAACCTGCAGTACAACCCTGGAAAATGTCCCTGGACAACACTATGTAATATTTCCCTTTCCATTTATTTCTTAGGTGTTTTAGCCCAAGAGAACTTGGATAGTGACCATCATGCAAAAGGATCTTCTTATATTGCTGCTTCTTATGTGAAGTATCTGGAGTCATCTGGTGCCAGGGTTGTACCTATAAGGTAGGCTGAAATATCAATCATTGAATGTTTGACATTACAGATGTATTAGATCTGATTACATTTTTTAACTCTTGTTTTTTCATGTTCTTTACTCAGGATAAATGAGACAGAAGAGGACTATAGCAAAATATTCTACTCAATAAATGGGTTTGTGTTTACTTCTATAGATTCAAATATGGCTCCCATGTAGTATTTTGTATTGAATAAGAAACATTTTTGTGTTCTTCATAATGTAGGTTGTTGCTGCCAGGTGGAGATGTGGATCTTCAGAAGTCCCAGTTTAGTAGAGTGGCCAAGATTTTCTATGAACTAGCGATCAAGGTCCAGTACATCATCAGATGTGACACATCAAAGATGGAGCTTAAGTGAAATTTTGATAAGCTAATCACAAGCCTCATTATATGTGACATTTCAGAAACATAGGCTGCTGGTTATAATTGCACAATATGTAGTATAGCATCATTAGCCAAGCTTTCCAGCTACCAATACATTGTACTGTGCTAATATGAGCTAAGCTAATTGGTTAGCTGAACATCATCAGTGCAGAGGTGGATTTGGGTAGTTGGGTCACAATCTCTCCAGCAGGATCTGATCTGATCTTTGAACTAGACATGTTTAAAGTTTTATTACTATCAGACTTTTTTTTTTTTTTTTAAACAAAGCTTCATTAGCAAAGCTACGCAAACTACTGTGTTGGATATTTAAAATTGAAAGCCATCAAACAACGGTAGACCAACAAGCTAAAATAAGATAACGAGTTAAAATTATTCTAAACGCTCGCTCCACAAGCTAGGTAAAACTAATCTAACAATTATATTAATCATATAAAGCTAGCTTGCTTAGTAACTGTCAAATTTAACTTAAGCTCTTCCCTTGTTGAACCAGGATCCCGTCAATCAGATTTTCACAATCATGTAGCAATAAACATGTTGTAAATGTCAAGCTTCTTCTTCTTTTGTTTGTGTCCTTATTAGGCCAATGATGCTTCTGATTATTTTCCAATATGGGGAACTTGTCAAGGCTTCCAGCAGCTAACCGTTCTGACCAGCAACAAGAATCTGTTGACATTAACCAACACTAAAGCTGTGGCCCTGCCGCTCGTCTTTGCTCCAGGTAAGTGCTCTTAAGTCACAGCTCTTTTACATGTAAAATTGAAATTGTCTTCAATAATGTCAGACTCGGAAAACATTCTCCAACTGTCCTTGTTGTTCGTTTTGCATTTAACCCGAAACAGAATTATTTTCACATTTAAGCATGTAGTTTCTCGCATATCTCAGCTTCTGATCCATAAAAACGCATACACGAGTTTTACATTTTTTCCCTTAACATTTAAGAAGTAATTCAAAGAATTACTCACCTTTCATTGGATAGAAATTTCATTAAAATCCATCGCTTTTTCAATCTTAGTTTATACTTCTTATTACGCTTTATTAACAGGACATCATGCAGAATGTAAATGTTAATGTACCCATTTGTACCCATGAACAGGAGCACAGAACAGCAGGCTGTTCAAAAGCTTCCCTAAGGACCTCCTTCACTCGCTTTCTTCTGAGAACATCACATCCAACTTCCACAGCTGGAGCATGTCTATACAGGTAGCCTTGAGTTTGTAATTCAGTGCAACCACAGTCAAGCTTTAAACGCGGACAGATGATCTGTGACGCTTTATTTAATGTGCTCTCCAACAGAATTTCACCCGCAACGCCAAACTCAAGCGATTCTACAAGGTTTTGACCACAAATACAGATGGAAGGAAGGAGTTCATTTCTACCATGGAAGGTGAGAAGGAATCTGGTTGTCGAAACAGGATGTTGGTGACCTTTATATGTATTCTCAGTTAAGAAATCAACCAGTGAGAGCTGACCATAAAGTTTTGGCAGTGTAGAAATTCCATATGGAACTGTTTGGAATATACTGTTGGAATGTACATGCTCCACGTTTAACCAATGCTAATATTGTTGCAGCTTATCGATACCCGTTCTACGCCGTTCAGTGGCACCCAGAGAAAAGCCCGTTCGAATGGATAGACAAGCCAGGCATGATCCACTCCATCTCAGCCATTAGAGCCTCCTTCTACACAGCCAGCTTCTTCGTCTCTGAAGGTTTGTTGCATTTAGTTTCATTTGGTGTTATCTTTTATCCAAAAGAATTTTAAAGTAAACATAAAAAGGGAAATAATCAAGAAATCAACTGCACTATTCAGGGCCTTGGAAGTATACTTGCACTGTCCAGGGCCTGTCTCTTTCTTGCAGCTTTTGAGGATATCTATACCTCAAGGGTATCTTTCAAGGGTACATTTCCTTATCCAATAAAAAAATGATAAGGGCAGATGAGCAATTCAGAGTAAAGGAGCTCTTAATTGTCACCCTGACCTGACCACTCCTGCAGTTAATATTTTTGTACTTGCGTGTGAAAAATAGATGGTTTATAAATAAATAAAAAAAAAAAAAAAAAAAAAAAAAAAGAACCAGTTTAAGCCACTATGATCATCACAATAAATATTTATGAATGGATGGATGGATAAAACACTTTGAAAACAGCCACAGCTGACTCAAAGTGCTGTACACCATTAAATAAAAATAAATACCATGAAGAATAAATAGTATAGTTATAGAAGTTTTTTTTAGTAAGGTTCTAAGCATGGAGATTGTGGGGGCCTGTCTAATTTGAGGAAGGAGATCATTCTATAGCCTAGGTGCAGCAACAGAGAAGGCTCTGAGTGAATGTGGTCACGTGTGTGTGAAACAACACCATACAAGACCCCAATAATATACTCCCATGTTTATTAGGATGGTTCAGAAAGTAAAACCTCTTACTAGAGGCAAAGTTTTCATGAACTCTGGAGCAGTTTTGCTTTTAACTTAAGCACAGAGCCACCACATCCTTCTGGACTGATAGTTAAGTCTTACAAAAAGGATGTTTTTCTTTGTCTTATTTCTGATTTTTTTTTCCCCCCTCCTTGTTGCAGCTATGAAAAGCCAGCACCGCTTTCCCACACCGAGTGACGAGGAGAAGGCTCTTATTTATAACTACATTCCTGTCTTCAAAGGCATGAACAGCATCTTCATTCAGAACTACTACTTTGATTAGACCTGTTCTCAGTACAGATCCAAGCCGGTCTTTGCTTTCTCTGATTTATTGTCAGAGCAGCAGCATGTTCACTGTAGCCATCATCTTTGATTGTGCCATTTTATTGTGAATGTTTTAACAGAAACTGCCAACCTGCGATGCTTGAATGTTTGTACACTAATTTTTTTTTTTTTTTTTTTTTCCCTTTTTCGTGCCGGATTTAGTGATTTAGAGCAGGCGATTATTGCATGCTTAAGATAAACCTCATTGATTGTAGCAGTGCTGTCCAATGTGAGTAGCTCAGCAACACTGTATATTAGACTGAGGTCATTCAGCCTGTGGACTCTTGTGATCAAGACAGTCTGATCGTTAAGCTTGCTTTTATCGTTGACTTGACTGCCGCTGTGTCATCATGTAATCTGGTTTCACTGTACATTTTAAAACCTACTGTAGAATAAACCACAGCATGAAAACTTTTTAAACCTTGTCCTGTGTTCTGTAATATCTTACCTTGATCTCGGTCATAAAACTCTGATCCACATGATCAAATCCCCTTGAAAAACAGATTTAGTATAAGTTTAGAAGTAACTTTCTCTTCATAACTAACAGCAGCCTGAACTGCTACCAAAAGACAGTTTGGGTCCATGGATTCATGCTGTAGATGTCAAAGGTTCTTTAAAGGTTCTAAATTTATAATTTATTGAACTGATGTTTGGTCAAATCCCCAGTTTCAGAAACCCCTGTATTAGTGATATGATACATCAGATACTCACTATATGGTTTAATAACCCCTGCAGTTTTTTTTATAATCCTTCAATCAGCCAATCATGTGGCAGCTGCACAATGCAGATACAGATCAAGAGCTTCAGTTCATGTTCACACCAAATATCAGACTGAGACGAAACGGTGATCTATGTGACTATAACCATGGCTTGGCTGTTGGTGTCAGATGGGTTGGTTTTGTAGTTCAGAAAATGCTGTTCACAAAGAATAGAGCAAAACACACAAAAAACATCCTGTTAGAAGAGACTGAAAAAAGGGCTGATGAGAGTTTAAAGGAGAATTGACCAAACTAGCCTGAGCTGACCGGAAGACTATAGTAATTCAAATTATCCAGCTTTACATCTGTTGTAAGCAGAAAAGCCATGAGGTTGATGTGCTATGACAGCAGAAGACATTTACATTTACATTTACATTTAAGGTCATTTGGCAGACGCCCTTATCCAGAGCGACGTACAAAAGTGCTTTTA
>JAOTRN010000001.1:15558826-15579974 GCA_028566695.1 Bagroides melapterus
CTCACTCCGGCTTGAGTAGAATTTATTCCATATAAGTTTCGTATGGTTCGTCTGTACTAGACCATTTAATTTTTTTTTTATCAAGTTCAGTCTGTACAACATTATTGTATAGAGCATGGGAATGTAGGAAATTCTAGACACACGGTGGCTTTTAACTACTACGTTTTCAAGTTTCTTAGTAACAACAAGAGTCTAGTAAATCAAAGAGTATTAATAGGTGTTATAATATAAGTGTCAACTTGTCTCATAGATGTTCCATAACGTTAAATGCAACTATAAAGATGTAAAAATTATGAGGTCTTGTGAACGATATTAATTTTTAATACAATTATGATTTTTAAATGTTAACAAATCACCATGGTATAAGAGGAATAAAATACAGTTTTGGTAAGTAGCTGTTTTAATTATTTGATATTAAAATGGAACTGGTTATATGTGGATATGTATAAATAGACTTGACATATAGTTTAGATAATGAGTCTTTAGCTTCTATGCTGATCCAATAAAAAATATAAAAAGCAGGCGTGTGTGTGTGTGTGTTTTGTGTGTGTGTGTGTGTCTGTGTGTTACCCTGATCATTGGCAAGCGTCATGAGAAGCTGGTGTTCCTGTTTGGTGGGTTTGCTAAGCGAGATGAGCCACGAGCCCTGAGGACTGTTCATCTTCCTAGAGAATGTACTCTCCAGCATCTCCAGCAGCCTGTCACCACTCTCCACACGAAACTTTTCCTGTAACGCAAACATGCACACACACACACAACACAAACACACAAACACACACATTAAACCAACAGTTATCTAACATCAGATTGTTTTTCACACAGATGGGCTATGCACCAGGGAGAAGCTTGCATTTACACTGATAACTGCACTTAGCTGTTGTTGTTGTTGGTTTTCTTTGCTATTATTATTCAAATTATGGACCAGATTATGAAAATTGAATATTGTTCATCTAAAATATAAATGGAAAATGGAGAGTGGAGCGCCATCATGCCTGTTTTGGTACTTGAATACACAGGAATGACAGAACAATGCAAAGAAATGTACTGTAAATAAGCATGTATTCAAATATATTTTAGTTTTATTGTACCAGTATTGATTGAGTGTGAATCTTTCTAGAAGATTGGAGCCATCACAGCTTTTGTGGAATTTTGGGAAGTAACTTTGACCTAATTATTCACAGTAGCACTGAGGGCACTGAATAGTTTGGTTAATTTAGAGGACCAAACCTGTCCAATTACTTACAACTCCTTTCTCAGTTACGAGTGGAACTGTCTAATTTGAAAAACATAATTTTTTTCAAGCTTCAGTGTGAAAAAAAATATTGTTATCCTTTGTTTAATAGTCTATTTTATAAAGTAAGACACTGTTGCGAATATTGTCTAATGTGATGGTGAATTTTGTTTTTTTGCTAAACACAGGGACACGGTGGTTTAGTTCCGGATTTGGGGATTTCATTTCCATCTCCACTCTGTACGGAGTTTGCATATTCCCCCTTGCTTCAGGGATTTCTCTGGGTACTCTGGTTTCCTCTCCAGTTCAAAGTCATGCATTATACGCTGATTGGCATCTCTAAATTATCCACAGCATGTGTTCGCTTGTGCAACCCATCCAGGGGTCACCTGTCTTGTGCCACGTGTACCCTGAGATAGGCTTTAGTTACCCCTTTAGTCACCTCTTGACTTTAAGTGCCACAGAAGATTGAGGAATGTTCTTCCTTTTAAGGCTTTTCTTTATCCTGATGTGCCGCACTATCGTGTGAGTAGTGTAGCAAATAGAAATGTACAAATTTCTCTGTCTATCTGCATTATTTCCTCAACAGCATGGAGCAACTTGGATTCAGTGAAACAACTGAAACAGACAGACAGGAAAATACTGCAGCATTGACTGAATGTGGATTTGAAGATAGCTAATAAAAAATAATGAGATAGAAGATCCCAGTGTTTGGGGTCAAAAGAAATTATTCACCTAAATGTTCCCAAAGAGCTAGATGAAGCACAATCTGCCTCGTTCTTTTTTGTCTAGTGATATGTATTAATTAGAAATGTTCTCTTATAAAGAGTTCAGAGTACACACAAAGCTGGTTTTGAATTAGTATGTTCATTTAGCATTCCCTACTCAATATTTTGTATTAAAATAGCACTTTTGCATAATGTTGAATCAGACTGGACAAAAAAACAGCTCTAAATCCATTCACAGCGCAAAGGTGAAGCCATTACCATCCTGAAGTTATTATTCTCCTGTATCAACAACATGTTTTTTCCTCTGATACCACAGTAATTTGTCAATTCATGTACAATTTTTATTATTGACAATACACTGTACGTTAATCAAGTTAAACATACATTTAAAGATGTGGCCGTTTAGATGGCACGACCTTCTGCGGCCAGAATCGAATGTATAAATAACATTAATACTGTAAGATCTGCAACAATACAGTGTGATGCAGTGCTTTTTAAAAATGGGCCATGCAACAAATTCAAATAAATATATTTGTGTTTATTGAACTCGTCAAAATAAGAGTCCATCTATAAGAAATATACTACATCACTAGACAAAAAAGAGACAAGAACTTCCTGCAGAAGTCTGAGCTTCAATCAGCTCCAGACACTGATGTTTTCTTAGTTATAGTGCATATGGTGGTGGTCCTTGTGTTGTAGAATATTCCTAATTTGGAGTCTAACTGCTATATCCTACTGTCAAGTGATGTTTTAATTTGGCTAAGCAAGTATCTGGAGAGGCCAAGTCTCAGAGAGGAAACTTGGCCTTTATACTGGATTAAACTCATCCTTTTCTTTTCAGCTGCTAATCATTCTTTAAAAAAAAAAAAAAAAAAAGACCATCATTCAGGATCCTACAATCAGATGAAAGGCTGTTAACAGCACTTTGAACTGAAGGTCAAGAGGGAGAGTTTTTCGTTGCTTAAACAGCCTCCTAAAAAAATGTAATAAATGTCACAATGACATTTCTATTGGCTTTTGCTACATCTATTTTAAATATTTTATGATCGCTGTAATGAATTTTTTCCCCCCTGGTTCTTCATACACAGGTTTAAAACGAATGACGGTGTATAAATAAAGCCGATAATTATATCATTTATTAATTAGTTTCTCTCCAAAATTTGTTTCCTAATACGTCCTATACCCTGAGGCCACTCCCTAAGTTGGGATGCCGTCGATTGTGGCACGCAGATGTTCACCACGAAATACCAAATGTCATGCTGATTGTAATTACATGCCTGCCAGTTGCCATGACGATGAACGAGCACCTCGAGTTTTGCTTTTCTAGAGTGGGTGCGGACAGAGAGGTGTGTGTGTGTGTGTGTGTGTGTGTGCGCATTTTCTTGTGGCCAGCCTACTGCAGTAACATTGACAGAGAATGTGATTAAAGAAATGTGTGCTACTGCTGAAACTGCTGCTACTGCAGATAAAAAGAGCTAGAATATAAATATCACCGGATGGGACAATATTAAGGCGTTATATTCGCATAATCATTAACAATTAAATATTACAATTTTTTTAATTTATTTTATAGAATGACTGTAATAACAAATATGGCATTCCTGCAAATAATTGAATAACAGATTCCAGTATTTAGAACAAACTTTTGTGCTATTTGTGCCTCTTAATAATGTAGAGACTTCAGGAAAAGCTACATCATCATTCCAGGATGACATTTAATCTTAAAGCCAGTTATGTAATTAAGTCTGGTTCTATAAATCCCATAGCACTATTAGGGAAAGTGTTATCACACTTGAATTCACCACTCGTGCGTGTTCAGTATTATTCAAATGTGCGAGCAATCCAAGTATTTCGAAGAATGTTGCCATATGCAGTTTTCGGCATATGTAGCGCAACCATGAGGCAATCGTTCTTTAGAACCTTCCCACAAAGCTGGCAAAAGTTGATGAGGACACTAATGTTAAAAAGAATTAGTGTTATATACACTATATAGCCGAATGTTTGTGGACACCTGACTATGACAAGGGGTGTTAAATTCTGCAATGCAGTAACTACGGATGGCCTTTTAATTCCAAATTCAAGACCTTGGTGTGATCACTGACTCCAGTCTCTTATATAATGCTCATTTATATAATATTACAAAGATAGTCTTCTTTCATTTGAGATGATTGCCAAGATTTCCAAAAAAAGAAATTACAAGAAGATTAAAACTAGTTCATGCTTTAGTCACTGTAACACATTGTAGTCTGGAGGTTCTAGTAGATTAAATAAGCTCCATATAGTCCACAATGTAGAAGCCAGTGGCCTTACTAGAAGGAGGACATTTGTCCACATCACCCCTGTCTTATCCACCATGAACCCCAGCAAACCCCAATCCCTGACAATTCACAAAGTTTGGCAATATGATCTTGGGCAGAAAACCTGGATTGACCTGAAAGACCACATCAATGTCATCTGACCAGAGCAGCACATGATAACATCTGCAAATCCCAAAGCCAGACGAACTGACAGTTCCAGGTGTTTGACATGTTTTGACCTTGATGAATCAAGAGAAGCATCTGTGATGTTTATCCTACTCCCTACTTTTCTCTACCTCTGAAAGGAATATATTTCACTGTCATCTAAGGCATGAGCTCCTTTTGCTGAGACAAAGACTTTTTGTGGTCCAGTTGCAGGCTGATGGCCCATTTCTGGAATTCCTGCAGTTCTAGCGAGCCTACAGGGATCATTGTCCATACTGCAGTCAGAGCATCCTCATCAAAATCTGATCTATCCTCAAGTGAACAGTGTAACACGTTTTGGTATTAGGGCTCGCTTGTCTTCATTCACTTTGAGCTCAAAAGCCACTATGTGAGAAAGGTAGGTGTGTTCTAGATGACTGCTCATTGCTGGGAGCACACAGGAGCCAAACGTCCAAATATGTCAATATCCTGATGCCAGGAGCTATAAGATAGACAAGGCCACTTGTATGCATCTTGAACACTGCACAGATTTACCTTCCGGTTCTTAAGAAAACCTTCCAAGTGTCTCAGATCTGAAACTGAACAGAAATTTCTGTGTTCTGATACTGCCATCAGGACCCAGGGATCTGATGTAGTCTCTCTCCAGTGCCTGATCATATCACCAGCCAAGCATATGCCATGTCAACAATGCCATCACCATGCAGTCAAGTTATGTCCAAGTCAGACACAGCATTCTTGAAATGGTCAAGCCAGTGAACACATAATATAGCCCAGACTGGCTATTCAAGAGATTCAGACCCTTACTGCAAAAGTCCCGTCACAGTGACTACCCACTTGGCAGCAAGCTGGCTATGGGGACAATCCAACCCAAATGTAGAAAAGCAGACAAAATGCCGCTGACTGGCTAAAGCCAAAAATAACTGGCTCTGCAGTTAAGAGTGTGTGGTATGTTGAGGGAGTACCCAGGTCTATCAAGTGTACAGACGGCAAGAAGAAAAAAGGGAATGCCTTCGGATGGTGTTATTTTATGTAAATGCTGTGTTGTACATATCTATGTAAATTTGACACCTGTAATTGAGCCTATACAGTAGGCAGAGCGCAGCAAGTGTCACGTAGAATTTAGCAGTAGTGCAGAAAGACGTGATGCCTTATTTCGCGTGACTCAGAAGAAGCATGTGCAAGTGTCATAGCAGAGACCTAGGTACTGGGTGAGGACTGGCAAATGACTAAATTAAGAGAAATTTTTTTGTTAGGAAAATAGCATTTCAAAAATTTCTTCTACATGTTTTAATTTAATCAAGAAGACCGACCTTTTTTTTTTTTTAAAACATTGTTCTAGTTGGCTTAAGCAAATAATTTATGCGCATAATGACTGCACTGTCTTTGAAAATGCAGTTGCTGTAGTACACCAACACCTGCGATACTAAGTTATCATAACATGAATTTATCATACTATACCGTACCTTATAAACTGCATGTAGCTGTGCATTTTCTTATGCGTTCTGAGCGAGAACGCTGTCCCTAACAGACAATTTTTTGTTTGTTTCTTTGCTGAAGAAACAATGCTGTCAGCATGTTAGTTAAAGCGCAGACATTCCCAGTAGCTTTACCCCAAATACTGCAGATGCATGGCTAAAATATGAACAATGGTTAAATCTCTCCTTCGGAAAATAGCAAGTAAAATATAACTGCATAAACAGGAACACAGACCTCCAGTTCATTATGTGTAAATCATGCACATGTCCTCTGTCTTTTAAGTCAATTTAAATCTCTAGCCTAGCGGCTGGCAATTGTCAAGACTGTGTTGCAGATGCTGACTCAACAAAGTACTCCAGTGCACTGAACAGATTACCTGAAGAAAAAAAAAGCAGACCAGGATGTAATTAATTAACTCAAGTTTTTGAAACATCAATCACTGCAGCTTCGGTAGCAGATCCTCTGATCATCTTGGAATCAAATTGGCAAAACATAAAATAATCATAAACATTAAAAGGTAACTATGGATGCCAGGCATGATATTTGCTAATCTGATCATTTGTAAGCAAGAAAGGCTATGTAACAGAATCACAAATTTGACTTAAATATTCCTGATCTAGTAGTAAGGAGACAAGACGGATGGCTTAAACTCATGCGTGATATATCATCACAGAACCAACCACATACCGAGTTAATCCTCTCAGTGAGAAGCCACCCTGATTCACTGTCATAAGGTAAGCCTGTGGTTTTCACACTCCTGAATAAGACACTCCAAAAGGCTAAGGATTCAAAAGCCCCAACAAAAAAAACATCCTTTCTATAGAAATAACAAAATTTGAAAAGGACAAGCCGGGAACTTACGCAATCATAATCCTCTGACATGTTGAGAATGACATAGCCTTTTCCTGCCAGATCACTCCAGTCAACACAAATTACCTAGAAAAAAAAAAAGACAGAATGCAATGAAAAGTGACAGATGGGAGTTAGATGTGTCACTGGAAGTGATATCTCACAATTATAGTGAATTATTTAAAATAATTAGCACCACTCACTACAGACAGGCAGTATGATCAAAAGACTAAAATGTCAAGATATGGCAGGAGAAATTGTACAAATGTGCCTCATTAAATCCATTCAGCTAATAAAGAAATCAGACATGTATCTAATTCCTTGTAAAATGGTTACGTTTTAGATAACATACAGTAAAACTGAGAAAAATATGTGAATTGGTATTTTCTTATTTTTGTTTGTATTTTACGTTTGTTTTAAAAAAGGCTGTATAATACTGAACTCTAATCTGTAGAAGAAAATTGATGTTGTTGTGTAAGGTTTATTGTTACTATTAGCAGAATTGTTGCAGCTGAAAATCTGCATATGCAAAGATATCTGAACCATAAACAATTCCGCTACAAACAAAAAAAATGATAGCAGTTCATATGGGTTTCTGTTGTCTGGAATACACTGTTATTGTTTACATTGTAAAATTATATTTGGCCCAATATCAAAGTATCAATGAATCCGCAAATCAGCTGTTTCTATTTAAAGATCACACTATTTATGTAATTGCAGGTTGTTTTAAATGTCTGTCTGTCTGTCTGTCTGTCAATATTTATTAAGGCCCATAAAACCAGACACTCACCCAACCAACCATCCACCCTTACACCTATATCCATCCATCCATCCACTCTTCTACTGTCCCAAATCCATCCATCCTTCCACCTATCCAACCATTCATCCACCCTTCTACCTATTCACCCATCCTTCCAACTATCCACCCCTCCATCCAGCCCCCCACCCAACTATACACCAATACAACCACATTTTAATCCAGCCATCCGTTCATTCCTTCATCTCTCTACCTGCACTGCTTCTTGGGAACCATGCAGCTCTGTCTCTGACAAATAATCAGTGCCTCCATGACGGAGTTCAGACTCCTCTGACTCCTCCTCCTCCTCCTCTGCTTCATGCCAGGTTGTCTCAGTGAAGGCCACGATAGGCGTATCCGAATCTGCTGATGAAGGTCTCTTCCAAACATCTACCTCCTGTCCATCTATCTCAGTTGGGAATGCCACAACCTCCTCAATTTCATCCTGTTCCTCTGAGTCATTCTGTTGGGAATCGTCAGGCTGTAAGGGCACTTGGCTAGGGAACATCCCTATTTCTGGAATGGTAGGTGCCTGGGTGAGGATGTTCTCTCTTCCATCATCAAAGTCCTCCTTAGGCCTGTCAGCACCAGCTGTGGCCTCAGAGAGTGGGCTGTTTGGGCCAAAGAACCCAGCCAAGGATTCAGTGATGGAGGAGTGCGTGTCTGTGACGGAGGAGTGTATAAGTGGAGCGGCAGCTGTGGTAGACAGTGTAGAGGAAGAATGAGCTGGAAAACCACTGGCCTCAAGCTCCTTCTGCCATTGTTCTAGGTCTGAAGATTTAACTTCAGGGAGGAAGAAAGATGAGGAGAAATTAAGCTTCTTGGGAGCCTTACGAAGGGTGAGAGACGAAGGACGATTGGAGGATGGATTATAACCTGAGAGAGGACATGGGAAAAAGGAGTTGTGTATATTGTGTGCATATATTTGTCAAGAAACTGTCATTCATGCTGTGTAATGACTGTGTATTCTATTAAAAAAAAAAAACTAAGAACAGATTATAAAAGAGAATTAGAAAGAAAATGAATAAGGATGGTTGGATGGATGGATGGATGGGGAGATACCATATACTATACTATATTGTACTTTTTAAATTCCCTTGCCACAGTCCAGTGTTTCATGGAGTATGATTAGTTGCAGCAGTATACTATAAATGTCTGCAGTAAAGCAAAACAGCTTCCATACAGTGAGCCTAATTATTTACAGTTATCTAGTTGACACCATGCTGAAGTAAACAAACCATAATAAGAAGGAAGGAAGGAAGGAAGGAAGATAGAAATAAAGAAAGAAAGAAAGAAAGAAAGAAAGAAAGAAAGAAAGAAAGAAAGAAAGAAAGAAAGAAATGAAAAATTGAAAGAAAGCAGAAAAACAGAGAATGTCCTTGCAAGTATATTAACACTATTGTCTTTCCTGAATAAACCATTTTAACAAGATGACAAGATGACAAGAAAAGTGCCAAGGTGGAACGACACAGTGGTAGCCGTCAGCAAAATTTGCTCACACAGACACAGGCACAGGCCAACAAGCCTAAAATGTTGAGTGGATCTCAAACACACACACACACACACACACACACACACACACAAACACACACACACAAACACACACACACAAACACACACACACACACTCTCAATAAAGCTACCTAAAACACCATGTCTGCTAATACGTAAGCAATTAACTAATTAGAGCACTATTGTTGGATAAAGTGGAGCTAATCACATTACTTCAGACTACATAATATACCAGCTTCTGTACATAATGGAATTGTAGCAGTTTGGCAAGTTAATTGTGAATTGTCTCCAGCAGCGGTTTTCTCTAACAATTAGCATTATACATTCAAAATAGGTGTGAACAGTTCGCTTATTCCAGATATTTATTAAAACATCAGGACCAGATTAAATAAATGGGCTATCAGTGGCTAAGCAAAAAAAAAAAGCTGATTTCTTTCTAGCCCAGTTTGTGGATTCACACAGCCTATCAGTGACAGTCCTTTATAATATATGTACTTAATAAAAGCTCACCATTGTTTCATCCTCACTGCTAATTCAATTAAGTCTGCTTTGAGGATTAAAGCATAAAGTCACCAGCAATGACAGAGAACATATTTCAAAATGCTGTTGAAGAACCCAGAAGTAAATATTAAACAAATGGACTAAAAAAAGAACTGTAGATTTTATGCTAAAGATAAGACCCCATGCTATAAGGATTAATCATAATGGTTTGATTATAGAGATGATGATGGCCAAACCTAATCAATTTAAAAAAGATTTAAGTTGTACTCAACATTTATTTAAAAAAAAAAAAAAAAAAAAGGAAATATTTTTCTCAACACCATTAACAATAAGATGACAACATGAAAGATATTCATAGTGAGAGGTAGTGGGGTAAAGAGGAAAAAAATGGGCTGACATTTTTAAACCGTATAAAAGGCTGGTACACAATCGTGTTGATTCCGATCATCTGCTGAGGTTTTAGCTTTGTTGTGTCATCCTAAACCTGTTCTGGCATCCTAAACCACTTGTCTTTGGAATTATTAATTTCTCACTAGCAAGACAAGTTTTATATGCTTTCTTTTCTCTCACATATCTCTTTATCTTACACTTACAGACACACACACACACACACACACAGGAAAGAATCTTGACAGAATGAGTGCCTCTGTGGAAACCACCTTTACAGGGCAAGCATGTCAGCTAAAAATATCTTTCTTTTTTTTTTTTTTTTTTTTTAATCCCACGTGTCTTGGCAAGTCTTGATAATGTAGCTGTGTTCTAAGTTTCATACTTACTTCCAAAACTATCTATCAAATATAAGAGCGAATAGCAGTACTGCTTAAACCATTTAAATGGCAGAATCCTTCTCAAAAATTAGTGAGGGACAAGAAACTTATCACCCTCTAAAGCCTAGCAGGAAGTAGAACAATCGTAATTATAAAGTGCAAAAAAGCATTTCAGCACAAATGTTCACTAGGCTAATTGCTGTTTTGACAATCAGGCAATATTCTGGGATGAGGACTGTCAGCTCAAGATGGAGATTCGTCAGATGAATGACAGTTATGAGACCATTTATGCTAATACTGATGAGTCATGCTACAACATGACACACTTCTTTAGCTGTACACAGGAATGGGCTAGAAAAGCTTTACATGCCTTACCTAAGAACTGACTCCAAAATAAGAGAGTTAGACATATTTAAACACCCATAAAACATTTCGACACGTCCGCTCGACATCCCTGTAAACTTAGTTTTCTTTGATGTAATGAACTGTCTATTTTTAATACAGAAATTTCTAATAGAGTATTATGCTATTCTATTATTATAATATTAGAGTACGGTGCGTTTAATGTGCCCATTGATATTACAAGTACGAATGTATATGAAAACGTAAAAGGTATTTTAAGTTTAAAGTATCCTTCAGAGTACATCATTTATCACATAAAACACTTTAAAATTTATACTATTTTTACATTTATTTAACATCATGTTTGAAAAATCCTTCTATCACCTATCTATCATCCTTATAGTTCATATAAAACATACATTTTAATTCCAACGAATGTCCAACAACATTCAAACCCCACTACATGAACATATTCACCCCTATGGAATATTTGGAATATTCCACAAGTTGCATGTTTAAGAGGATGTTGCATCATCTGTATTTCTTAAAGGTCATGGATAGACAAAAATCACCTCTTCATTTTACCCCATGCTTTTATGATATTATTATATTGACTGGTGAGGCTGTTTTGAAAGTACACCCTAATAGTTTGTTGTATAATTATATCCTGAGAAAAAGTAGATGACTAAAAAAAATGAATTTAAACTAATCAGAAATACCTTAATGTCATCATATGTTTCATGTGCTTAGATGCTAGTTCACATAAATGCTCATGTATTTGGTAACTGTATGCTAGTTAACTCTTGTTGGGCTAACAGTTATTTATAAGGGCATGTTTACTTTGTCAAAATTATTTTTTTTAAATGTTAAGTGGCACTGTAAACATGGAATCATGATGGTCCATGATTTTAACAGAGTTACACAATGAAAAGGTCCAAGTTGTAGTGGAAGGCACAGCTTTTTAAATCCTTTACCCCTGAAAACACTAATGAAACTTGCTTTGATTCAGGCTTCCGATTCAGATTATACGCCACATTCGCATGCAGTGAAACGCTTTCTTAAAAATGTAAAATATTGGAATAAAAAAGTATTCAAAATAGAATATTTAAATAAAATAAAATGCAGTTTGCTGAACAATACAATCAGAAGCCGAACAAGGAAAATTACACAGAAAAAATATGGAGAAATAAAGCATAAGAATATGGTGACTGATGTGGTGATATGATTGATATAATACCTAGCAAAGAATCTGCATCCAGACTGGAGTTGAGCTCTGCTTGAGCATCCCACTTCCGCAATGCTAGAGGACCTTTATTCTCCTCACTGTCTTCACTGAAGAACCCAGAACTCTCCTGGGAACTTTCTACCAATCCAGACATGGCAGGATTTTCAGCATCCCGAAGGACGCCATCATGTTCCTCCAGACCAACAGATACATCCGGAATGGTTTGAAATGAAGTAGAGGAGCTGGACAGAGGTGTTGTACTGCCAATAAGACCTTTAGATAATGTGATGAGAATAAGAGAGGAGCCTGAGGAGAAAAGCAAAGAAATGATGCTAGCTTAATGAGGAAAAACAAAACAAAACACTGTAATCCTGAATCTTAACAAATTCTGGAGGACCTCCAAATGCAAGCAGACAGTCAGTCATACTTAATAAGACAGTCCTGCAAAAGTGATTACAGATTACATATTATATGCCATGAACCAAAATTTATGAGCATTTGTGATTGCTTTCTTTGATTTGGATATAGCTGTTGTTTGTGAAATTTCTGACAGAACAGTAGATACCCTTAAAGGTAGGGTAGAAAAAAAAAACATGTTTTCCTTCTATAAAGGCATTTAGAAATCTGTTAACACCAGTTAGCTGCTTGGTTAGGAATTTGTATTCATAACTGTGTTTTGGCTTTGACAATGAAAGTACATACCAACAGCCATACCAACAAGTGTTGACATGGCTAGCCTACCCAGCAACACTTCTAGCTCCAGCTGGCCCCTGACCACAGATGGCTCTGTATCAGCTTAACTTGCCATTTTAGACATATCGCTTCTCACTTATAGTACAGGGTCACTGGGGGATTAGAGTTAGCATTAGCATTGGCAAATTAAAGGTGGAATTTGGGGTAAAGGCTACAGCTGCTTCTCTTCTATGAGCCACCAGAACTGAGATATAAATTTCGTCCGAACCTCTAAATAGTGGCTTTAAAAATGAATTAAGCTAAATAATAGCATAGTTATTTAATGGAACTGATGTAGTAATTAAAAGATGTATGTTATCCTGGTCAAATGTTATTGAACAAATTTAACAATTTAATTTTTAGCTCAAATTACACTGTTACGAATTCAGCTACTTGAAGAAACATTTTATTTTCTATGCATGTAAAGTTAGCGTGTTTTATGTTACATACTTCGCTGACAATATAACAAATTAATCAGTCACATAAACAGAAATTTTCCTCCTGTCTAACGAGATTAGTAACATTTACATTGCTAATTGGTAGGTTAACTATTTATGTCTATGCTCTCTACACGACAATCTAGCACAGCAGCAGTGAGAAATATTATTAAATGAGCGATAATAACTGAAGTATATTTGAGAACCGATGTCTCCTATTTATAATCAATTCTAATGTGAGAACTATGAAACAATTAGTTTCACTCATTTCAGGGAGTGCTGCCAAATCTGTATGGCTGTTGACAGCATGAGAAGTAAATAAATGTAGCTTCTTACCTTTAAATAAGTTTGTGTAATTAATCAATCAACAAACAGACATATTTACTTGATAAATATATAATTGTTTGAGGTAAAACTCTCAAACTTGTTACTAATATCTATGAATATCACATCATTCTGAACTTCTAGTAGCCATTTCTAAGGTAAGTTGTAGGCAACATTAGCATACAGGCTTCGACTGTATCCAGAGAGCTGAGAAACTGGTAAGACAATACAACAGTGCTGCATGGAACAAATCTAAGACAATCAATTTTTATTTCATTTCTTGATCAGGGAATAATATATATATATACCTCTGATTCTCATGATTACAATCATGTGCACAAAAATGGTAACCGCGTATACGCCACTAGCAGTTCACACTCTAAGCATGACATTAACATTAAATTGATTGACTGATACTATTATGCCGCTTGGAGACTGGAGAGTCCAGCAGGCAGGTGGAGAAACTGAACCAGGAGGTTTTGCTGTATCTTATTGCCGGCTATTGACGAGTCTATTTCGGTGCTACCTAGGCTACCAACCACCACTATTCCCTAGAAATCTAGCTCAAGGAGCGGTACCAGTGGTTGAAAAATTATATGGAAAAGATATAGGGATCATCACTCTTTCATTTGGAGAGGGCTCTCAATGCAGAGGACCTAGGTCAATCCCCACCACAGGTTCTACCAGGAGAGTATGTTATCCTGATTTCAAGCAACACTGGTCGAATCCAAAATATAGTTAGGATGACATAAACTTTAGTTAGCCATTTGTGTGTCTCTCTCCTTAGGCTTGTGTTTCCAGGCCCAATGCAAGATTCTGTTCCCTTGAAAATAGCACCATCACATCTCAGGGACTACAGAGTCTGTGCCTTTGGAGACCTCAGTAGAAGGGGACAGCTCCAGTATATAGTGGAGTGTTCATGGGAGTTACTGCTCTGTGGAGCACTCTTGGGTCCTTTCCTGACGAAGTTCTTAACTCCTTCCTAAAAGCAGACTTGCACTGCCACTCCCCACATCGCCCAGCACCACATAGACTAGGTTGCTCATTTACTTATTGTTCTGTCACCCTAGGAGTGGCTCCTAGGAGCGGTAACAAACTCCATGTCCCAGTAATCCATGCTGGTAGCACTGCCTTGTGCAGAATACTAACACCTACAGTTCATTATCTAGTGCCTTAAGGATGCTATGTGTCAGGTTCATACACTCACTTTTTCCACACCATTGCACTTCCTGTGGTATCTTTCTCCACCATTTTCATAGCCAAACATTAACAAAGAATTTTTTGTTTAAGCCCTTTCTAAGTTCTAATCTGTTCCTGCTTCCAATTCAGGTACAGAGTTTAGCTTCAGATTGTCAAAGCCAGTTCTCAATTCTGTGTTGGGTTCATTCTCAGCCTGTTATACATTTCTACATTGTAAATTTTAAAGTCATGCACTAGTGCCTACGTTTTCATTATTTCCAATTTATAGCCATCCATTATTATAGCCATTTTAGCCAATTTAGGACAGCTACTGGAACTCTAGTATGTCTTGTCTCTTAGAAATAACAGTGCTACATTTCCACCACGTAACATGTACACAAGCTATCACTAGTGCTCAGATTGTTAAGGTGACAGCATATAATAATACTTTGGCTTGCATGACATGGCTTTTGACACGATACTCTTGTGCATACACGGTTCCTTTCTAAGTTATTTAAAAATACTTTTTTTTTTTTTTTTTTAAATTAAAAATACTTAGACATCATGACTCTTACTTTCCAGTATCCTGCCCTAGTTTTCAAACAACCACTCATGACCTGTCTGGCTCTTGTTTGCTACAAAATCAGGGCTTTGAAAGCTTCCAATTTTGCCCTTCTTGCTCTTTTGTCATGTCTATATTGTTGGACTCTAAATAAATGTAAAAATAAACGCAGATTCCCTTGACCTCGATAGGTTATACGTCTGCTCCGTGGTGTCTGTCTGACTTTGCAGCAGTGTGTAGGTGGCACTCTGGAGACTAAGCATAGAGGATTGTACAGTATCAGAGTTGCTGAATAACCAGTAAGACGATACAACAGTACTGCAGTAAAGAGATCTGAGACATTCTGTTTCAGTGTTTGTTTTGTTTTTTTTATTTTATTACTACAGGGAATGAGACCCACTTCACTTTATTTAAAAAAAAACAACCAGTGCTAAATAAATTTTATGGTAACTTAATTTGTAATGTTACAAATTATATTATAGGATATAGGATTCGATTCGTAAAATCTTCCTGATCCGTGAATTTTTTCCTGGGCTATTGTTGAACATGGATTTGTTCACCATTAGCTTTTAACATTTTTCAAATTTTAATTTACCCATTATTTTCTCAAAATGAATCACTCGATCCTTCATCTTTCCCAATCTAATCTGAGCACAGTCTTGTTTTATTTTCAAATCAAATCCAATTCAAATATTATTTGTCAAATTCACACACATACATCATACACAGTACTACATGCAGAGAGATAAATGTTGCAGTGAACTGCATATTTGATTTATGAGATCTTACCAACCCTAAGACTTATCAGTTACACAAAGCTTTACAGTTGTATTCAGAATAATCAGGACTTTATTTAAGTCATGCTTTAATGCTGAGCTTAATTTAATTAACGTGAATTTAAATTCTATTAAACTCCAATTAAAATGTCACGAATAGATTCATTTTATATTGTACCTGGGGTAAATTGCATATTTATATATATTAGGTATATTCCATAATTTTAAAAGTAAAGTCCAAGTCAAACTGTATAGAAAAAATGTAACAACTGTCCAAAAATGTGCATATTTACTTTTTTAGAGGAACCTAGATTGGAATAACAAACCTCAGGATGTTAAAAATATACTAACATTCAGGCATAATTTGAAGTGCCACCCCACCCAGTTTCTACACAACATTTCTGGCCTCTATCGTTTACTGCCTGCGAGGTTTGCTAACAATGTACTTGTGCCTTGTGTGCAATATTCCAGAGCTTGCATCATAAAAACAACATAGTCTGAAAAATCTCAGCTTTTCTGCATTTCAAAGCTTCTCTGAGATGGGAGACCACCTGTACTAGGATTGCAGTATCTGAGGAATAGAAAACGTGTGCATACAGTAATCAAGCTGGGGTCAGTTGAATGATATTTTTAGGATTACTTTTTGAAAGTAATCTTAAAATGGAAGGATAACTTTATCACACTGCTGAAACTACGGTCAAAAAATCGGTTCTGGTGGCAGTCTCGAACTAATTCTCTCCAAGTCTCTCACAAAAATGAATCCTATCATTATTTATTGACCTCCACTTTAGCTAAGTGAATATCAATAAATTTATTTATTTAATAATTGCATGATGAACAGCATGCAATTATTATTGATTGAAACTCATAGTAAAGTGGTTTCTTTACACAAGTCTCCATACCAAATAGAAAAAAAGTACAGCAGGTAGGTTTAATCTGGATTAAATGAAAACCTGGTTCTCAGTCCCAGTTTAAGCCTGTCCCTGGAATAAAAGCCACTGATTTTCCATCAAATGTTTAACATAAGATTAAGGTTAATCCTGGGTCCAAGATCCTAGCTCTGGGGAGTTTCTATAAAGAAGCTTGCGCTAGCACACAATCCCCTTTCTTTTTTTTGTAATCCCTGACTATGTTTGCCTGAATGAAAGTGGCACATGCAGTGGAGTCTTTTAGAAGCTGGATTTAGTTTCATCCCAGACACAACATGTCTGTTCTCCACCTGTTTCTTCTGCATGACAGCTGAGACAATTTTTACATTCTACTCATGCACCAGGGGTGAAGGTATGCTTATGAACAGGGTCAAATGTACATTCTGCATTTGTGACATTATCCTCTCTTTATAGTCGCACTAGATTAGTAGTATATTATACCAAGCTGCACTGAAAATATTCATAACACTGAACCTTGCATGTTGTAAAATTTACATTTACGTTAACAAAAGAATTAAGTGAGTCAAGATGCGGCTTCAGGGACTTGCTTTCACAAGTCTGTGGAGCCTTATCTATAAGTAGGTCAGCATCAGGGTTTTTTTTTTTTGGTGGTTCTAAGTAAAATAAGAAGTAATATTTTGGTGAAAAATATAATTTATACACATTTCACTGCAGTTGATGAGCTAAGACTTGTGTGGTGTTGAATGTTTGCTTCTTATGTTTCGTGCTAGAGTTTTAAGGTTAATGTAACTAATAAGCAAAAACAATCTTACACAAAAATAATAAAATCTATTTTAATAAACTATGCGGTTTAGGATGTAGTATTATTTACTGTAAACTAAAAAAAAAACTGTGTAGCTAAATTGGGTAACATTATAAGGAATCTCTATTGTCCTAAGGCCCTGCCTCTGAAAGTTTGATATTGTACCTGAACTCTGTATGAAAGTGGATGAAATTTCAACAATATTTTATTAAAAATCAAACAAACCAACAAAACATGAACGCTAGCTTGGCAATGTTGTTTGACTTTAAAGTAAGGTTTGGCTTAACACTATGGTTCCATCTCAGATATAAGGACACTAATCTATATCTCTGTTTATTGATGGGGTGGTACACAATTTGTACCTTTAATTAATATTTAACCTAGAAAATGGCATATAAATATAACTTACAGCACAATTCTATACACCATCATCCATGGATCCAGGATAAAAATATATATTAAAGGTGTAAAGATAAGGGTAACACCCCTAGTTAGAAGGAAAGGTACAGTTTAATACTCTTATTTCTGAAGGTGTTGAGTTTTGTGGGTCTTTAGATAAAAAAAAAAAAATCATCCCACAATACATTTCATTTTGCAAACATTTAGGAAGATAATTTTTTACAATAAATAAAACATTTTGTTAAAAGAATAGCACTTCAAGCTGACTCACTGGGACAAATATATTCTCAATCCTAAATAAGTTACAACTCTGTTTGCTCTGTATACTGGGTGTCTCCCATTTTGGACCCAAATTACTTTGCCTGTACACAAAAATGCTGAATGCATGGGACCTGAATTAGATGTCTGCCTGCACCATGATCTCAGGCTGACTTTGCAGCAGCAGTGTGTAGGTGGAGGATGGAGATTTATAGTCTCTGGTCCAGGCTATGAGCTTTCTGCAGTGGTCATAAACATTAATGAATGAACAAAGTAGTGGATAACGCTACCGGACGACTGGCACCTCTTGGTAGCCAGCCACAGAAACGTCTACCACGATTACATTGGTTAGATTTATGTTTTTTTTTTTTTTTTCTTCTCCAGAGTCGAGCTGCCAAATATTAATATATTATTCACAGTTATACTCTAATACTTATATATATATATATATATATATATATGCCAATCACATGAAAAACACATATACTTCTTTTCCTGTTTGTGAACAGCATAAAGATGACTCATATCAGGTTGAAGGTAAGATGTGCAGCATAGCATTGCACACAGACAGACAGAGAGACAGACATTTCAGATGTTTCAGTTTTGTGTTTTATCAACAGTCCGATTGTTGTGTTGGAATGTTGGCCAGAACAGCCAAAACACAGCATGGCTTTTGACCAGTGCAGTCTGTGATTAACGTCAGCCAAGTCTTTGGACAGAAAAAACAAATCTGAGATTTTTTTTTTTTTTGCATCCCTCAGTAATAGTTTCATAAACACTTTCCAAAAACATAATAAATCTGTACCTTCTCAATGGGAAGGTGCACTCAAGAGGTGCAAAGGCTTTACCTTAAGATGAATAACAGCAAAATTGCTGCAAGTCCTCCATTTTTTTGGCAGAACACTCTCAGAAAAAAAGCCTACTTATCTTTACTCGCTTGGATGGCACTCTGAAGGGCAGCTCTATTGTACCTTTAGTAGGCCTATGTACAGTATCTTATACCTAGAAAGTTGCATGTCATGCTGCTTAAAATGTTTACAGAAAATTAAATACCATGAAATCAAATACATCCACATTTCCAGGTAAAAGATCTTATATTAAAGTTATAACAAACGTACCAGAGATGGTGCCACCCCAGAGTGAAGGAAAGCTACAGTTTAGTATGATTTATTTCTTAGAGTTGATGTATGGAATAAAATATCTATATAACGTGAACACATTCACTGTAGGGGGGAAAGAAAAAGGTTGTATAAAACGCATAAAATATAACAATTCCGACTCATTGAAGGCATGTTAATGAGATTGATTTGGATATATATACACACACCTACACTGAGTATGGAAACTAAGAATTTCACAAATCCATAACCAGCATTTTGGACACCAGCGGATTCAACATTTCAGTAGAACTTATAAAAGCCATACCAAAGCATCAGAGCAGTAAAAATCGGTATAAAATTATTTGAGCTTACCTATGATGAGGTGATGAAGAGGAGTACCAGGCATGGTTGCGTACACAACGCCGGATGCACAATCAGAGAGAGATTTAGAAAGAAATCCGTTGATACTAAGCTGTCCTGTGGTGCTATCCTAATGCACTAAAAGCACAGCACTGAGGGACATGCTGTGCATCTGAAAGAGCGGGATGAAGATTAACGGAGCATCTGCAGCATCTCAGAGACGTTCGCTGTCTCAGTGACCTCGATGTGCAAAAGCATGACTAAGCAAAGATTTCACACTCGGCACAAAAAGCAGACTCGCATTTTTCAGTATCTAGGAAAATTCAGGATTGCTTCAAAGCTTGTGGCTGGTATGCTTGGGTTTAGGGTATATTCTGGATGATTCGCCCCTCCTGTGACGCTCTAATGTTGTGAGAAGTGAGCATGAGTAGTGCTGGCCAAATCTGTGAGCTACTCGAGTTCAAAGAATCGACTCGCGAGACGAACCGAATGTTTTGCAATTACAACGTGCCCTTTGCTTTTCGTTTGTTTATTTTATTGATTTTTTAAAATATATTTTTGTTCCAATGTGTTCAAGTCTCTGTACGACGCTAAAAGCAAAACATTAAACGGTTATGTGGCATGTTATTCTTATGTTTTTCGTTTTCAGAGTCCGTTTTTAGACGCCCATATAACACGAATTACACAACTCGAGTGTAGGTTTATTTCTTTTTAAGTGTCGTCTATAACACTTCCTCCGAGTTATGAATCAGACGAATCAAATGGTATTCAATTCACTCGCATTTCTTCAAACCGCTTTGTTCGAAAGAATCGATTCAGTGAAGTGAATCGGAATATTCATCAATATTGAGGAAGCTTTACGAGCCCGCATTGCACTACATGGACACGTACTTAGAAATTCTCAACTAGTTGTGGATATAAAAATGTGATGAATGTAGAACATCTTTATGGTCTTTAAAATCAGCCATCAAGTGAAAAACACCTGTTTTAGGGAAAAAATAGCTTATAATAACCGTGTTATAAAGCCACAAGTGCACCCGTTAAATAATACCTTGTTAAAAAAAAAACATCCCACATCGTGATTTGGCAATTGTATTTCACTCTTTTTGAAAATATTCCCCAGCCCCATCAAATTTCACAGGTGAGCAGTTTTTGCTAGCATTCCTTTACCTCCATTCATGTTGCTGTAGTCCTCTTCCCAGCCTCACTAAGTTTAAGTCCTGTTCTTTTGAGAATTTTGTAGGTGATGCCACTGTGATTCCAAATGTATCTACTTTATGATATCCTTCACAATGTTTCATACCGCATTATAAAATAGTAACGTCTTGTTTACATTGAGTAGACCTCAGATGAGAAAAAAAATAGAGAAAATAAATACATATATAGCTGTAACATACTTATATCTATATAACTAATATAGAAAAGAAATACCCACCTACA
>JAOTRN010000001.1:15618749-15629012 GCA_028566695.1 Bagroides melapterus
TCTTTTGGTAACTTCGTCACACTCGCTCCTTTCTATTTTCATGCAAAACCCAGGAACCTACATTATTGATTTTTTTTCCCCATATATATATATATATACATACACACACACACACACATCACACATACATACACACACAGTACCTTCTTGCATGATTGTGTATTCATGATGAAAGATGTTCAGGGAAATAATTATGATATTCTGGGTTTCATGTATTAGACCAGACCAAGTCCAGCTGACTGACACATACCAATATGAAGACAACCAGCAAGGAGACGAAGACGCCTTCGCCCGAGAGCCCTTCATTCTGCGCTTCAGATTACATGACAGAAGTAATGATTCACATTCAAGTTAAATGAATCAATTAAACGTACCTTTATTTATACTGTATATAAGTGCAGCAGGTAAAGCTCTGATGCTTCTGACTGAATGACTATTCAAATCCCAGGACTGCCGACAAGCCCTAAAAAGTACTGCCCTTTCACTTGTCGGATTATATAATTATTATAAGTGTGTGACCACATGAGGAACATTCATTTATGAAGATTAAAGCTTTTATGTGTCATGAACACACTTACATGCCTTATGAAAACCCAGCCTAAATAAATAAACCACATTTAGGGAACTAAACTGAAGAAAGAATAAATAGAAATAAAATAAAATAAGAAGAATTAATGGAATGTGGTGTGCAATATGTTACAGGTTACAAGTATTAACATGAGGTACAATTATGTTGCATGTACTAACAGTTCTGTCAGCAAACGAGTGCCTCCGCCTGGGCCAAAATCCAAACCCGAATGCAGGAATAGCAAAAGACAGAGGTTTCATTTCATATAACAAGACCAACAAGGAAGGAAACACTAGGGGGGAGGCAATAAAATACAAAACATTATACAGAAAACCAGGAACATAAAACAGGACAAAAACATGACATCAAATGACTCCAGGACACAAAACACAACAGGTATAAATAGTGGAGGTAATTAATAATAAAACATGAGGAACAGGTGTGCAGAGTTGCGAACGGACTAACGATCGGTTGAGCTGAACACGCGTGAGAGCTCAGAACATAAACAAAGACACATGGGGCACAGAATATAAAACAGATCCTTCTGGAACGCCGCCTGTTGTTTTAAACGTACAGGTGAGGAAGAAAACAAATGTTCCAGTTAACCCAGATGTCTCTGATTAACCACACAACATTTATTGCCCTTGCAGTCTGAACTGTGCTTTCTACAAGGACTTGTGTAGAGAACAATCAATTGATGCTTCTAGATAGCCAAAGAAACATTTTGCCACCTAGACACCCTCATTACTGTTTATGTATTTAATTTCTGCCCAAGTGTCACGTTACAAGCTTTATCAGATTGAATAAAAAAAATTGATCATTGTTGTGGATAAGCTAAAGCATGTACCACTGTCCTGTTATCTGAATCATTTCAAAAGATAGAGAGCTAAACATTTGTTCTATTCAGTACATTTTACAATGACACGAAGAATGCAAACATGTCATAACGTTTGTGTGTGTGTGTTTCTAGTGATAGATGACCTGGTACTGATCCCGGTCCACACAAAGCCCAAAGACTCAGAGAAAGAAATAGACGAGTTGTATGATGTGTGCATGGCCGTCACTAAGAAGTGGAAGACTAACGTAAGTAAAATGCTCTAAATGTCCTGAATGGAAAAGTGATCACTGAAACACTGAAGCCACAATGTTTAAATGATCTCTTTTAATGGTTAAACTTCTAAACAAAGGGTTAAAATGGTCAGTGCAGTGCATTTTTTGCTGTTAATATATCAATTATAAGAGAAAATCGGGGTACGTAGAGCACGTACAGGCCAGGTACTGTAACTGAAGTCCTTCTGGGAAGTTGTATTAAAGAATTGGGAAGTCGTAATTATGACATCAGATGCGTTCGAGTCACTTCAGTTGTAGTTTTCTCAGCGAACAAGTAACACACATTACTTTTAATCAACTTATATAAAGCACCATAAACTGTCGTTACACGTTATATTTTAATTATACATGATGTATGATACAATTTTGTGCAGCCCATAAGCTTCTTTTATTGTAAAATATAACAAATGAACTATTTCTGAATATTTATTTCTATTTTTCTTTCTCTTTACTTAATTGAACCCAACAGACAGACGCTTTAATTCTTTCTTGTATAGAAAATACTCGCATTTCTGCTGTCTCGGCCTCAAATATACAAAATAGACCCTGAACAAATCAGAAGCAATAACTAAAAACTAAAAAATATCATGAATTGAACATGTATACGTGTACGTCTTACAGAACATAATGATCATGGGGGATTTTAATGCAGACGGAGCGTACGTCTCTAAGAAGAAGATGAAAAAGATCAGGATCCGTACCAACCCAGACTTCCACTGGCTGATAGGGGACGACGTGGACACCACCGCCAGTCTGTCCAATGACTATACATATGACAGGTCTTACACAGTTTTATTGCAGCTTGGCATTATTACTGCTTAATCTTGTTAAATTAAAGAGAATAGCTGCTATTTGGAGGACAAAAGAAACTGTGTATCTATGTAGTTCATCTGTGATCCTTTAGTAACTGAACATTTCTTTAGGATTGTGGTGTACAAGGACAACATGTCGAAGGCTGTAGTGCCGAATTCGGCAAAACCCTTCAACTTCCATAAAGCCTATAAACTGTCAGAGGAAATGGTAAGAGCAGCAAAAACATGGGATATCAAATGAAACGAGACTTTCAAGACTTTTCTTCATTATAGTTACTGCTTGGGATCAAACCGAGACTGAAAAGGAAATGGAGCGTCCTCTGTTCTTACTTCGGAGCAAATCCCAACTACAGCTATGAATATTTCAGGAAGTTGAAGAAATCTTTCTACAAACAAATAAATAGAGTTATACACTTTAAGCTACGTTCTAAATTTGCTTAGACCTCAAGCAACCTTTTAAACCTTTTAACGAATTTGCTCATTCTGTTTCAAATGATCTAAGATCTTTGAAGCTAAACATGTTTTTCTCATTTATATTATTATATTATAATTATAATGTAATTCATTATATTACATTAGACTGATGTTTTCAATGACCTAAGATGAAAGAAATTCAACCAACGTAACGGAGAAGTCACTGTGAGGTCGTATTAGTGTGGCCAGCCGAGTGTAAAGACACTGATGAAGGTTGTTTAAATGCTGTGAGGGAAAAAGTTTTAACTAATTCCCCATTGTGGATTTAGATTTCCTTAAAATTAAAGCATCGATTTTTTAAAATATTAAATTAAGTATATACACACTGTCCATTTCAACAGGAAAACTTGTACACTCATGCAGTTATCCAATCAGCAAATCGTGTCGCAGCAGCGCGATGCATGAAATCATACATTAGCATCACATCAGACACCAGAATGGGGGAAAATGTGAGCTCTGTGATTTTAACAGTGGCACGGTTGTGTGTGAAATTCCCGGTTCAGAAGTTTCTTTTATGAAACATGTTAAAGTCGCTGAGCTCCATGAAGTCGCTGAGACCTTCTCCTCAAGAACATTAACTGAATCTGTAGGATTTATGCATCATTCTGCTGCCACATTATTTTTCTAGTTTTTTTTCATTTATACAGTTGTTTCTATAAAACTGGACAGTAAGTGTACTGTATGTAACGGTGGGGATATCGTTCACTGGACTTGAAATGAAATCTTTAAATGCGATTTATATTATCAGGATCTAAAATGGTTTAATTTTACGTCTGATAGAGACAAAAAAGGAAGGCGGAGTTTCATAATTACATATAATAGAAAATGTTCAAATTTGACCATGTGAAAGGATTTCCCACGGCGTCACACATACAATGGGGTTAAAGGTCAGACCTGTTTTGGCAGAGCTCACCAAAGATCGGGGAAATTTCCATAACTCTAATGACCGCTAATTACACACAAGGGTCAAACCTCACTGTTCATAATAACTAGAGTTTCTTTTCAAAACTGCTATTTACCACAAGTAAAAAATTCTCTATAATTATAACAAAGCTATTGTGTGTTTGTGTGTGTTTGTGTGTGGTATTCTGTTTATAGCAGGGTTCTTACACAGAACTTCCTACGTTATTACGGTTTCACTTTCGTCACAGTTAAAAGCAGAACAAAGCCATATTTTAAAAAGCATTTATTTAAAAAAATCATTTATCTAACTAAAATTTTAAATAAAATAGTGTTTCTATTACGCTTTGAAGAACCAAATGCTTGTGTCTTTGTTAGGCTCTGGACATTAGTGACCATTACCCAGTGGAGGTGAGCCTGAAGAAGAAACCTGTAACAAGACCCAAAGGCCACGCAAAGGCAGTGAAGCGCAAAGCAAGCTAATAAGAAGGAATGTGGATTAGTCTCTCTCTCTCTCTCTCTCTCTCTCTCTCTCTCTGTCACACGCACACATCTGAAGAACCTATTATTCTTTTTTTTTTAAAATAACAGGGATTCTCAAGAAACAAACATTTTGAATGGTGATATATATGACGTTAAGCATTTAACAGAGCAAGAACGGAACAGAAAAGAGAAAACACTGTGTTCCAGACACTGCTTTTTATGCACAACCAATAAACTCCTGTTGCCTTATTCAATTAATGATTATCTCTTAGAATGTTACTGTACTGTTTTTATTGCTGTATGTTGGAACAATGTACGTTCTTTTATTTTTGCTTGTACTATAAGTGAGATTATGTCAATGCGGTATCTGTTTGACAGACTCTTAAAACTGAAACTGAAATTAATACAAATATTTAAGATCTCAGTGATTTGGTGTCTTACTTTCAGGATTTCAGAAACTGTTGATCTGTTGGATTTACACACAATCTCAAATGTTTACAGGCAATAAATAAACAAAATAAAATTAATTATAATACATTTACGATATTTGGCAGACGGTCTTATCCAGAGCGTGCCGAGTTGTAGTTATGGGATAAAATAATAAAAAAAAAAAAAGTTGAATGGTGTTCCTACAGAGGAGATGGTCCAGATTGGTTCAAGTTGTAAATCTACACTAACTCAAAAACCAAGCAGACGACCACGTCAGTTTCCAAGAACAGGAATCTGAGGCTACACTAAGAACACAATCATCCATACCGGACAGCTGGAAGATTACAGGCTCTTGCAGCCCACATAAAAAAAACCCACATAATTATTTCACTATGTACATCATGTAATATTTGAGGTCTTTAATATACACACAGAAAAAAAATGTATAAAAATGAATACGTTTGAGGGATATTTTCTTGCCACTCCCCTAAGAGCTTTCACAAGAGGGCACCATTGAGCACCAGGCAGAAAAGTGTTAAGTAGGATTCACACTAGTGTATATAATAATAACATTAAATATCCATTATTTATATAAAAACACAGGCCTAGAAATTTGAAAACTTAAACCTATATGAACGGATTCCTTTAGTCATTCATTCATCACTGTGACTTGGAATGAGTTGGGAATACAACACGGATTTACGCACACTACTTATTTCATGGCCTTATCCAGAGTGACTGGAATTGATCTCATTTATACAACTTGCTTAAATGATCCAGCAGTGGCAGCTTAGCAATACTGAGATCTGAACTCACAACCTTCCAACACAGAGGCAAATGAACAGGGTCACTCTACCTACAGGCCTGTTTCTGGGGGTTTGGAGGAAACCAGACAACTCAAAGGAAACTCACAGACACAGGGAGAACGTGTGAAACTCTACACTGTGAGTATCCAGAGCAAAGGGTTAAACCAGGTCGCCGCTGAGCCACCGTTACTCCCTTCCCCAACAGATCACTAAATAATTAACTAAACTCTGCAAACAGATGTCTGATGTATAATTACGTTACTGGCCCCCTATCATCAGGAATTTGTTTGGCTGTCATTAGAAAGTAAGATTGTTCTTACCCGACGATCGGTTAATCGCAGTTATGGGGATTGTAGGATCGATTTTAAGAATCTCTTCTTATAGCACATTTTGTTGCCAGTTTATTTACAAGTACACCAGTGTAGTAACTAAGTATCAGACTGGTATTCTGGTCACACATCCATTTAGAATTTGCAACTCCTTCATTTTCCGGTTTATAAAATAAAAGGTATATATGATACATATGCAAATTTTTCATTCTGTACATCATCTTGAGATGAAATGTGTGCTCATCTGGGTTACTTTCAGATGATGTTACAGAGTACAGCATAATACTGTTCTCTTAGAGCTCAATGAGGAGAGAGAGAGAGAGAGAGAGAGAAGAAAGATGGTGGTGGTAGAGCGAAAGAGAGTGGGAGCGAGAGGGAGGTAGCAGGTGTACGAATGGGTGTGTGTAAATTATGTGGGTGGATGCAGAGCAGAACGGAGTGTGTGTGTGTGTGTGTGTGCTCCCTATTCCTGAGACAGGAGACCCATAGAGAGCAGACTGTCCACTTTCGTGTGCGCATGTGCATCCACTGAAACAGGTTTCACAACATCTCTTTCACTCCACCCAAATCCCAGGATTTAAAAGCCCACTCAGGTCAAGCTTGCTGCACTTCAACAGCATCTCCCTCAGCATCCTCAGCTTGCTTCCATCCGTCCATTATTTCTTCACCATGAGTCTGAGGAGCAAGAGGATCAGTTCGAGCAGCTCTGTAAGGAGCAGCGGGAAGCTTGGTGGCTATAGCACCGGGTTTAGCACGATGTCCCTTGGAGCTTTGTCACCCAGCTTCAGCACCAGCAGCACCTACTTGGGCGCCCCCATAACCAGCATCTCGGTCAACAAAAGCCTGCTGGCTCCTCTCAACCTGGAGATCGACCCCAACCTCCAGATGGTGCGCAATCAGGAAAAAGAGCAGATGAAATCTCTTAACAACCGCTTTGCCTCGTTCATCGACAAGGTAAGACTTGGGCTGTCGCTCCAAGAAAGTAAAATGTGGTAAAAAGGCAGTTGAAATGTTTCATGGAATTTGTAATGCAGTCGAGTAAATATGTTAGTTTCCTTTACATCACCGACATTTCTACTGGAATTAACACATGGTTTAAAGGGCTCTTCACAATGGTGGCATTGTACTTCAGAACTGTGACACCAAAGTTGGAGCGAAATTGTTGACCCCATACCTTTTTAAAAAGGATACTTAGTTCTAGACATCTAAGAAGCCCAAGTGCTCTTAAACAAGAGCGATTTGCTTGACACTGCTAGAAAGCACATGAAAACGATAGTTGAGCTTTAGCACCATGGCCCTTTTCTGTAAAGCTGGACTGTAACCTGATAAAAAAACAGGTCAGGCTTGGCCGAGTTACCCAAGACACCACTATCCCTGAGAGTATGAAGAGAACCTTTGTGTGCCTGGGGACAATGGCAACCCAATCCCAGGGGCCCCCTAGACTGAAACAGAGACTTTTACTGATACTAGTTAGGGCCAAAGGGGTGTCTCTAAGTACTGGCCTCAGATCAGTGTACAAAAAAAGAATGAGATTAGGTTTGAAGAGAGGTGGCTGATCTATGTGCATGCCTTTTCCATCTAGCACTGCCATGCAAGTAACTGAGGGATAATGTTGCTCCATTAGTGTCACTAACCCGGCACAACGGCCATAAATTAAACCAGTCTAGGCTTTTAATATGTTTGATGGACAAAATGCACCGACGGATCTTTAATTATCCCTTTAAAAGCGACATTACACAGAATCAAGCTTCTTTATAAACAGCAGACAAATCTCAATAACCGAAAATGTTTACTATTACTAGAGTTATGCATCGATTAAGAGAAATTACCAGCAGTAATTAACATGTGTATGTCATTTTATAGACTCAAGCACCTACACCCTATGACCTTTACAAAATGTAACTAGAGTCACTGCATCTTTGATGTTTGGCACCACACCAGACTTTATCTTTCAGTAAGGCTATAAGATACTACTGATAATAACAGACCTCAGGAAAAACAAGGAGTCTTTTTGTTTTAGCTGCATGGAGTAACATAGCAAGAAGAACTGCTTTTCTTTTTGGATTGTTTCCTCAAAGCCTCAAATATCAAAAGGTTTCACTATGTTTCCTCTGGTCGTTATTTCCATCCACAGGTGAGGTTCCTGGAGCAGCAGAACAAGATGCTGGAGACCAAGTGGGACGTTTTACATAGTCAGACCCCAGGCAGGTCTAATATTGAGCCCATGTTTGAGGCCTATATGGCCAATCTGCGCAGACAGCTTGATGTGGTCAACAATGACAAAATCAAGCTGGATGGAGAGCTGAGGAACATGCAGGGGCTAGTGGAAGACTTCAAGCACAAGTATGGTTCTTAATTAAAACTAACAGGAACTAGGAATATTGGAGTTATTGAAATATGACTTCAAACCTGACTACACTCCCCTAAAAATACTTGTATTTACATTGAATACTGACATTTTCTGGTAATCCATCCTAAGATCTATATCGAAATTGTGCAAAAAAAAAAATTCTGTTGTGTCTTGCATGACAGACTAGCTCTGTATCCACAGTAATCCCTTCCATTTCTCTCGGCTTGGCAGGTACGAGGACGAGATCAACAAGAGAAACAACCTAGAGAATGACTTTGTGATCCTGAAAAAGGTTTGATTCCACAAGTGTCTTCTCAGGGAACACATTGGGACAATGAAAGCTTTTGTGCACTTTAGGTCTGATCCTCCTACAATGGGCCACTGGGTAAATTAGGCATCAAGGGACAAGAGTAAACTGTACAGTGTGATACTGTCTACTGTCAACAAAGAAGGCACAGTAAAAGTGTCCCAGCTTTTAATAGATGAATATTTATAAAAGAGGAGCCTATAAATATAAGAACTTTTTGAATAAATACTTGGGTGGGGTTAGAAATGATATATCCAAGGGATGCCAAAAGAACACACATCGCCTCTGGTACTGTAAATGTAATGCTAGAAAAGTATACACGTGACATTTCTAGGATTACCTATCACAAATGCTAATATATCCATGTCAATAACAGCTCACTGTTAAAAGTCTAATGTTACATAGTAAAAGTAAAGAGTAAAAGTACAAAAAAAAAAAAAAGGAAATATTTTAGGATAATTAACATTAGAACTAATATTATTACTGCAAAAAAACATTTAAATCATTTGTCTCGTTTTGAAATGGACATAGCGATTGCATTATTCTATTATCGGTAAACATGACCGTAACTGAGAGGAGCTTTGGAGAGAAGTTGCTGAACCAGGTCACTTGTCCCTCAACCGCTGTAACACAAGTACCTGAGGGATAATGTTGCTTCATTCGTGTCACTAGCCAGCAGTCTCGCTTATAACATGTTCGATGGACCATAAAGTCCCTTTTACTCATCTCCCTAAAACCAGTGATTACACAGAATTAAGTTTAGCTTTGTGGTAGTAAGTGAACGTTTGTCATGAGGTACAGCAAACAAAGCTCATGCTGTATGAATAAATTTACAGGTGAATTTGCAAAGAAAATAACAGGTGTCTGATTTCATAGCCTGAGAAACTAAATATATATAATAAATAAAAGAAAGACATGGAAATGGAAGGTCTTCCAGGCACCACACCCAGCCTTAAAATGTATGAGAGATATAATAAAAGGATAGCCCTCATGGGAAAGAGCATAAGTACCAAACCTCTTCCTAACTAACATGCTGAACTATATAATGCTAAATGGTACTGAAAAAGATATCCATGTGAACAAATTGGTCTTATTTACTGCCTCTGTTCTTAAATCAATGCAGTTTTTCAGCTTCGTACAGTCCACAGATTTGCTCTCTCCAAGCTTCCAATACGTCTTGGGGAAAGCTATACAGAAATAGCTCCAGGTTGAAGAACATCAGATCTCACTTGTCTAATCAATTGGTGTCATTCTTCCAATGACTGATGAGATGTATCAAGTGTGCTCTTGTGTCGTTGCAATGAAAATCTGCTTTCAGCCTGACTGGTAGACGAAAAACTCTATTAATTCAGTGTGTTTAATAAACTGCCAGATAATATTAATCCAATATTAATAATGGGGAACAGAAATATATATTTTTTTGTATCCTGAAGACAGCTCTACAGATTAATGAACTGTTTTTTTAGGATGTAGATTCTGCATACCTGGTGAAAGCTGATCTAGAAGACAAAGTGGGTGCTCTGACTGATGAGATCAACTTCCTAAAGACTATTTACGATGAGGTAACACCACCACCTCCAGCCTACTAATTAGGGTTGTAAAAGTCTATATCCAGATGCCAGGGGTGCCGCTAGCAATTTTGGGCCCTATGAAAGAACATGAGATTGGGGCCCCTACCACACCCAATCTACATCA
>JAOTRN010000001.1:16181410-16201373 GCA_028566695.1 Bagroides melapterus
TATTATAGAATATATAGAATTTATATGCTGAACAAAGTTTAAAAGTTAGCTAGACATTAAAGGCCTTAAATATTTGATATCTTAATTTTGCCCTTGTACACAAAATGAAGCAATGAATGTGACTAAAAAATATTGTAATTCCAGCTTTAATTCAAGGGGTTGAACAAAAATCGTAATCATTTACAGCCTTTCTTAAACAATCTGTCCATTTTCACAGGCTCAAAAATAATTGGACAAAGTAGTATTAGCAACAAATCCTTTGCTGCCAATGGCTGCTTAAAGCACCAAAAGCTGAATTTTCTCCCTTTGCCAGGTTTTTGTTACCTTTTTTTGCCTTACGTTTTTCAGTAAGGGAAAAACATGCTTAATTTCTCTTACCTTAAGAAGCTATTTTGTGGTATCTTTTGGGTCAGTATCCATCTCTGTAATTGTGTAACACTGTTCTATCAGTTTTGCAGCATTTGGTAGCCTGTGAGCAGAATGAATAGCTATGTACTATTCAGAATTCATCCTGCTACTTCTGTTAGCAGTCAAATCATCAATAAATACCAGTAAACCCGTTCTGTTGGCAGTTGTTGCATGCCCATGCCATAATGCTGCCTCTGCCATGTTTGACAAATGATGTGGTATGCTTTTGGATCATGAACTTTCCCTTCATTCTTCACTCTGCTATTACCATCATTTTCGTTCACGTTAATCTTGGTTTCTGCTGTTCAAAGAACCATGTTCCATAGCTGGAAAGACCATTATTACTTTTTAAGACATTTCTAGCAATCACTTATCTGGCCTTTTTGTTTACGTGTTACTAGTGGTATACATTTTGAGGTAATGCTCTGTATTTACATTTATGAAGGTGTCTCTTGAGTGTAGACATTGACAATATGTTTGCCTCCTGAAGTATGTTCTAGATATTGTGAAGGTTTTTTTTTTTTTTTTTTTTAAAAAAAAACAAAAAAAACAAGGAAACATTCTCTGAATGTCCACTCTGGTTGTTATCCATGGTCTTCCAGGCTATACAGTAGGTAGTCAACCAGAATGCAACCTACCGCCACATTGAGTGCCATGGTGGGGAAATGGCATTTACATGTGAAACTAGTTTGCGAAATTACCACCAGAGGGCAAACAAAGGGACAGTTTGCGCCTTTGGTATTTAACTACCGTGAAACTTAATGTACAATGATTAATTCTTTTACGTGACTGGAGGCAACAAAGTAAAAATCAAAACAAGAGTTATTAACTGTTATATTAGAAAAGAAAAAAACAGTTACAAAAAACGTCATCAGTTACAGATGTGACCATTAAGAATTTATGAATTTATGGCCATTTAAGAATTCACTCATTTATTTTTTTTATGTAGGTGGTGAGACTGATATATTAGGCTATAATATTGTTCGTTCCTTTGCCTCTTAGTAATCTGTATTGTAGTAATGTATGTTTAGTAGGTTAAAAGTGGGCAGTTTAGAATGTGTTTGAGTCGATATCTTCTCACCTTTCATTCACAACAAGTCCTACTATAAAATCCAATACCACTAACTTACTTTCTATATAGTTTATAACAGGGCTAGTCAACTGGCGGTCCGCCAATCATCTTTACCTTGCCCTCCTTAATGGAGCAATTTTCATGTTTCATTAATGTTTCAGCTGATCTGGTTGTTTCCGCGATGTAAGACGTTTAAAAATTATAGCGCAAAAATGAAAACCACTTTTTAACTCTTTAACTATTAGCGCATTATTTTCTAGATGTATGACAAAAAAGCAATATGCTGAAATATGTCGCTCTCTACCTTAAAAAAAAACCAAAAAAAAAACAGGCAGTTCTGTGGCAAATTAACAGAAAAATTTCGGTTTCTGTCTGCTTTACTGAAACCCATGTGTTTTGAAATGCAAAATTCAAATTCAAATTTTATTTGTCACATACACAGTCATACACAGTACGATATGCAGTGAAATGCTTAGGCGACTGCCCTGACCTTAAAACAAGACTATGTGAGTGTATTGCTGTAATAAAGGAGTTCAATTTGAGAAAACACTTCAGAACCGAACATGCAAACTTTGACACTCAATATCCTTCAGGTTGTGATGCTCACAGACAAAGTGCAAAGCCTCACTGGTGACTATGAACAAAGGCGGGCCATCGTGTTTTGATCGTTCTACGAGCAAGAGAAGGTTACAGCAGCCTCAGGAAAATTTTAAGTTTCATAATGTTCCATAAAACAGCAACAAAAAAACAAGGTCTTTCTTTAACAAAAAACGTTTTTGTTGGTTCCACATGAATGAGAAGGGCAAATATAAAGATTAAGATAATGAATTTTCAAAATAAAAAATATAAACAAACATTAAACATGTAGAAGAAATTGAAAAGTTCCTACATTTAGACTATCAAAAAAGCACAAATAAAATATTACAGTACAAAAATGCAAAAAAAAAATAACAGCATTATTTTAAAATGAAAAAATGAATTTAAAGAAAGTACCGTATATTTGAAAAAAGAACTGGTAAAATAATTGGTAAATAAGGGCAAATATCAAATCTAGAATGAATCTAAAAATAAAAAATCTAAAGGGGAAAACAAATACAACATACTTTAAAAAATACAATGAGGTTTTTAAAATTGTGGGACTACACTGTTCCGTTGGGGAACGCAGAAATTCGTTCACCCTGTCCTTGACAAGCTTCATCTCAGCGGTGGTCATACCGGCGGTGGAACCTCTGTGACACCGCAGTTTTTAAAAAGTGCCTTAGATTAACGGGTAATGCACATTTGCTTCTGGAGTCATCCCAATTTGTTGTTGATGCCCACTCTGCTTACACGTGCTGTGGCACAACAGCACAAAACAACAAGCACCCATACCATTCTGGCCTCCCCAGCTCTGCATCGTCAAAGACTGGAGATGCTCTGGAGAAGGAGGTGTGAATGAAAATTCAGCTTGGCAGTGTCCAGCGGGTGTTGTGCCAGAAGAGGTGGAGGTTTGCGGGCTCTCGGTGTCTTCGATAGGACTGTCCAGGCCATGCGTACCTGATGTTGGGGTGTGTGAAGTGACAATTCTTGCTCTCACTGGCTCTGTTGCCACTGCTTGCTCCTTCCGTAGCTGTGTTACCACATTGATGAGCCCCCTGTAAATGTTTTGCAGGTCTGTAAGCACCGCTTTTGTGTCTGCATGTGTCTTTGCAGACCTGCATCTCATTCCTATGGGCCTCAAGCTCTGCAGCTTGTGCCACCTTGCACTCATACAGCTATCGTTTCAGCGGCTCAATTCCTCAAGTCCTTCACCGAAGTCTGTTTTATTTGGGGTGGAGTTCTGACCATCTCTGCAAAGAGGGCATTTGCCTATATTAGGAAATAAAACATTGTGTTAATGAAATTCTGTGGTTCTCCGTTTCAAGCATGTACGATCAAGTATAGGCGTGTTTAAAGTACGCACATAAAAAAAAAACATTACCCCTTTTTTCGGGACCATGCTTTTCTTTGTGTCCGCTTTTGCCCGCTTCTCTGTTTTTTTGGGCTTTTTTGTTTTTGGTAGAGGGATGTATTAATAACAATTCACCGTATATGATTGATTGAGGATTGAACCACACTATTTTACCTTCACTGTGCTTTTAATCCTGCCACCATAAAACTGTTCATCTTCATCCACCTTAAGTCTTCGGAATTAAGAAGAGTTTGTGCTGAATAAAGTGTGTGGCACGTGCAGTTTTTAAAGACCTACCGGGCTGTGGAATGTGGGTGGGGATGAGTGTGTAACAGCGCACTTCTTGGAGATTAAATGTAGGGCTGTCACAGTGGCAATTTTTTACTACCGTGGTGTGAAATTGCGAACAACCGCCGGTTTTGCGGTGGTGGGTGGGGGAGGGGTAATATAGCTATATATACACCCAGTGGCGTAATTTTGCTTTGAAAAGTCGTGGGGACAAAGTGGCCAGATGGTGGTCTCTAGAACGTATTATTTAATCGATCATGAAAGAAGTATTCAGTGGTGCCGTAAAATAATCTGTGACAGAATATGAATTGCTGTTATTGTTTCACTGAACGCGCTTTCCTGATGCGTAACCGACACCAGTGAAAGTGTGATTTCACAACAAAAGACAAACATTGTGTATGACACACAAAGTCGAGTTCACGAGTTCTCACTCAACCAAGAGAGAAAAAATTTCACCTATCCCAACCAAAAAATTCCACCTTTGTACCCAAGTAGCCTACCTAAGTTCATTTACATTTTATGTGAAAATTAAGAATGACAAAAACAAATAAATGAAGATAAACATCCGTACAACGTGCTTGTTTATTTTTGAACTCCCGTCAGTGAAACAACACAATACAGCCTATATAATGTATTTAAATATTAAATAAAAAATGTGACTACTTGTAACAGAATAATTGAATAATTTACTGACTTTAAATAATAAATATTAAAGAACTTTACTAATCACTAACAATATGGTAACTAATAATAATACTAGTATAAGTCAGATCCTGGGAAAAAAACCTATTAAACTGTTGACTATTAAAGCAGGTTTAAGTTCACCTTTTCTATTTAGATTTTAAATTCTTTGCCAGAAATACTAACATGTTGACTTTGTCCGGTTTGAGTGAAGACCTAATTGGGGTTACAATGTTTCCAGCAGCACTGAATACACATTCAGACGGAGTGCTTGTAGTGCAAATGCACAGATACTTTTTCGCAACCGTGGCCAAGAGAGGTATCATGCCTCATTGTTCTGTCACCAAGCAAGAGGGTCATCGCTGGTATGTTTCTTTGTAATTAAATTTGCCTTTAATCGCTCTAACATCAACACCAGTCCTCAAAACTGTCTTACAGTATGCACATTGTTTTAAATGACTGGGCGGTCTCTTTTTAAACTTTCTAGCTTGCATTTTCATTGAGCTCAGACATTTTACTGCACTGTTAACCATGACGAAGTTTACCCCTGCTATGAGCAACAAGATCAAGTCTTTGTGGAAAGCTGGGCACATGCTGTGTGACATCAGGACATTCTTGTTAGTCAGGTGTTTGTCGCCAACTACACGATTAGACGACATTGTTGACTTCGCCGAAAAAATGGCTTTAATGTGTATATGGTTAACTTCTTCCACCTGAGAGCCAGGCCGGGGTTAAATCCTCTTCAAAAACCAACAATGTCTGAATGTATCTACACATGCAGCATACCAAAAAAACGCCATTTTCACCTTAACAAAACAATTCTAAGAAAACTCTTTGACCAAAACTCCGAGCTAGAAGCAAAAAATAAAAAATAAAATAACCACTAGATTTTCATACAGCCATAACACTAAATTTGCTCTTACCTTTGGTGTTTTGTGTGTATAATTCATATTCCATTATAAAACTCTGTGTCTGGGGGAGGCTTACAAAACAAAGAAGGCGATTGGCCGTCACCCCCACACACCATATTTTCTGTTTTGCTGTTGGATTTGCTTCAAATGATGTGGAGTTGGAGCTTGTTATTCGAGTCTGTTGACTGAAACCTTTCCACAGGCGGGTAAATCACTTAAATTGGACAAGGGGATCTCGAGCAAATGCTGTTTAAGTTTAAATCCCAGTTAAATGTTTCGGACCTTTAAATTCAGTGACGGATATCCACAGAATTGAATCGTGTTTTAGAGTTTTTAATGTTGAAAACAGTTGGAAAATGAAGAGCTGGATTTAGTGACAAAAGACTGTGACTGTTTTTAAGAGCTCATCTTTATAGCAATCCGGAATACCTTATCAGCTGAAATGCATCATGTGTTTATGCCAACATGGTACTGGAGAGTGCACTTAAACGTTGATCTACAAAAAAAACCTTTCTATGATACCGCTAATACACACTAGATGAATCAAACTTGAAACAGTTAATGGTGAGATGTTATAAAATAGATATCTTGAGGTTTTTAGGTTTTCACTGTATGAATTCAAATAGATACACTCTGTAAAATTGTAAAATTTTGTCAGGCAGAAGTGTGTATATATTTTTTCTGTTATTTTTGCTGTGTTTCATGTTCTCTTACTTTGATCTGGTAATATATACTTCACACTACTGAAGCAATCTCACATGTTATCTTTTTGTTAACAGAATGATTCAAATACACCTTGTAGTTTTTTTTTTTTAAATTGAGCATCCTTTTCGAGTAAGAGGTTAATACAGTATTTTTAAACCCCTTGAGTTAAAGCTGGAAATCTACTTCAGGAACACCTTGATTGCTTTGTTTCAAATCCATTTTCACTGTTCAAATACTTATGAACCACGCTGCTAATGTGTTTGTTATAGGCAACATGTCTGTAAGGACCTAGTTAACCAGTGTTAGCTAGCTAGTTTCTTGAAGTATCTTTAGATGTTGGCTGACTAGCAATCTGAGCTTGTTAAAATCAAACAAAGCACACCAATTTTACTGATGTAATTGTTAGCTGCTTAGCCAAGATGAACTGTGAACTGCAAAGATGGAGCTCCTCAACAAACAATTATCCTTTCTAAAAAATTTTTTTGTAACTACAAACATATTCTTTTGGCTTGGAAAGGTGTTTGAATACTTCGTTGTTAAACAAATGTGAGCACGTTTCCCATTCTGGTGCAGAAACACAAATTTTTTTTTTTCGGAAATAAATTCAGGCTCTTAATCATTGTAGTCTAAATCATTTTGTCTCCGATTGTAAAAAATTATATAAAGCTATGAGCAGCGCAAATGCATGTTTGTGCATTTCATCAAAACATAGCTAGGTTGTAACATACTCTAAGAGGTGCTAATACTAACTGTATACAGTTCATTTTAAAAATATTAAAATCCCTTAATGGATGATGCAAACTAGTTTTTTTTTTTTTTTTTTTGCATATGTGTATGCTTGTTTTAATTTTGACATTAAGCTCAGGTCCTGAGAATGAAAACCACTCCCAGAGAATGACACTGCCACCACCATATTTCATTGTAGTGATGTGGTGTAAATTGAGAAATATAGTACGAACCTAAAGCATAGAACCTTTTGTATCAGATTACACAATTTTAGGCTAGGAAAAGATAGGTCTCAAGGTGAATAACAGTTACTATTTGATTGCATTTCCCTTCCTTGTAATAACTGCATCAGACTTGGGACCCACTAACATCAACGAGCCATTGTGTTCTTATGTGATGCTGTTTCAGGCTTGTACTACTGAAACATATGTACTCCATCTTTCATCTATTGTTTGTTTTCTTGGGTTTCTCCCTTCAGCCGCTTCCTCTTCCGAAGGTGAAATGCTGGGTTAAGGTCTGAAGGTGAAAAGTTGGGTTAAGGTCTGCTGATTGATTTGATCAGTCTAAATCTAAGTTTTCCCAAGTAAATGTCTTTGTTGAGATTGCAATGTGTTTTTGATCATTGTCTACCTACATGACAGTTCTTCCTGGTTTAATTGGATGCATATTTTCTGTGAATTGGCAGACAGTATTTTCTATTACATTTTTTTATTCCTCCTTCTGTGAGCCTGTTCCTGAAACAGCCATGCTACCCCAAGCCATAAATCTTGTTTAAAGTACATTTCTCTCTTTATTTTTTATTTTTAATTCCAAAATGGTCATCTGATTCTTACTGCTGATGAGCAGATTGCATGTATTGGTATGGTCTGTCTTTTTCAATTGTTCTATACTGAAAGCTCTGAATACACTTATGCATCAAAAGTGTAGTGTGTATGTCAGTGGAGTAGGAGTCTATGGCATCCTAAGAGATCTGTATGATGGACATAGGACATGGTCTGTGTTGAGGTGTCTGATGGTCTGAGTGAAGAGGCTCCTCCTGAGATCTTCTCATGATCACTTGCATCTCCTCAGTTTTAGCCATCAGACACCCAGGAAGTGGGTGTTCAGATTTCTCTCAGTCACTGGCATCACCTGCTGATGAGGACAGGAGGCCTGGTCTCCGAAGCAAATAAATGTCGCAAAAACTTTTCCAGCACATCATGCAATTTGGTTGTTGCATGATTTTTTTTTTTTTTGGCTGTATCAGCGGTTGGCAGTCGTATACATGAACACCGCTGTCTCTGGTGTCCATGTATTATGAACAGTTGGGCTAAAAATGTAAATGGCACCATACTGGATCCGGAGAGGCCGCTGTGTGCTACTGCCGTGCTTACCACTGTTAAAGGTGTTAAGGGTATTGAATTTAAACTGGCCCACATCTCTGAGTAGAACACCTAAATCTAAACAGTCTCTTTCTACAATGTGCATATCATTAACTGTGCCATGTTACAGAGTATGGATGTACTGCCAGTGGGATTTTTAGCCATTGCTCTTGGAGAAGAGTGACCAGTTCACTACATATTGTGGGTGGAGTAAAACCTTTCCTGGCTTGCTCCTCCAAAACAACTGTGCAGATCATGGATGATTTTCAGCTTCACTTTCATGTTCATCAATCCACTCTGTGATCAGTCTTGCTGTATGTCTTATCCTGTTACCCAGCATTGCTATCTGGGTATAATGCTTGAACCACTTGGTGCACATGGTACTCTAGAATGGTTCAATAATCCTTGGCATTTACATACCCATCTATCACAAGTAGTGGGCTTATGGACTGCCAAGATATTGCAACCTAAACCATCACTGATCCATAGCTGTGCATCATTCTGGGGATGCAACAGTTTAGATTGTAAGCTTCTTTGAGGCTTCTCCACACTGTAACCCTCCCATACGTGGTAAAGACAGTGAAGGTGGATAATCCAGAGAACAATACGTTTCACACTTTCAAAAGCCCAAAATTTCCACTTCTTAAACCATTGTAACTGCCATTTGGCTTGGTAATAGTGACCAAAGGTTTGGCTATAGCAGCCTGACTATTATTATTGACCCTGTAGAGCTCCCGATGGACAATTTTGGTGGAAACAGCGGAGCAAAGGTATACATTTATTTCTGTAATGAGCTGTGCAGCTGTGGTTTTATGTATTTAATACAATGTGTTAGTACCCAGATATCCTTTTCAGACTTTCAGGCCATTAACCCTTTTCCTGTTTTGCCCTCTGTTATGGCTACATTTTGGTTGTCTGGATTGCAGTATTTTATGTACTTTTATGTATTTTGCTCTGCAAATTCACCCTTCACTCTCTGCTCTTCCTTATGGAGTGTAAATATTGGCCATGAGGCCACATGTATGTAGGTGTGAATCCTCCAAAACGATATTAGCAAGTGTTTCAGTCCAATACCTAGCTGTAACAGTGCAAACCATTTTATAATTTTGATTCTGGTAGAATCCAGGTAGATGTAATAATGAATAACTCCTAGTACCAGTCAATTCTGGTGCAAAATTTCAAGGGTTTCTCTAAAATTGTGCATGACTGTGGCCTGACGCGCACGTCCAATTAAAAAAAAATGGGAAAAAAAAGGATTGTCCTCAAGATAAGTTCAAGGATTTAGAATGGAGTCAGAGTCCATATTAAATATCTGTGTGGTGACCTGAAGAGGGCATTGGATAGGAGATGTACAGCCACTTGTAAAGGTTCTGATGTGATTTTGTATTTGGTTTAATTTTTCTCTACATTTAATTTTTTTGTGTAAAAATCTGCCACATTAACAGGAATCTGTAGATATTGTACATACTATATTTCACTCCTCCATGGCCAGTGTGAATCACCTGGATATCTTGATACAATGTTATTGAGGTGATGTCATCCACAGAGGTACCAACACACCTTAGGACTACTTGGAAAGGTATTTGGACATGAACGTTTCCCTCATGTTCCTTGTAAGAGTAATGTTAACTTCGTAGTTCCTGCATGCTGATGTCCATCTCTGCAGACCTCCTGGAACGGTACTACTTCTAACATTGTAATGGGACATCTTTAAAAGTGAAACCTTCCTGCTTTTATTTAAAACTGGATGAAAACTCCCTACTTTTAAGGTGCATTTCTGTCAGAGAGCATCTATGAGGCACTTAGAATGTTTGGAGCAGATGGCTCAACCAGAGATCTTGTGTCCCTGGCTGAGCAATTGAGCCTATTTACCAACAGCTCTTTGTGGCCATAGTCCATGTGAACCTTTAGTAGAGTTAAGAGGGGTGCTCATTGTGGCCCACCCTATGTTGGGCTGAATGGCCAGAGGCCTAAGGGATTAACTTGCTATGATAGGGTACAAATAAGGCCAATAAAACCTTTGTTGGACTTGTGAATAAAAAGTACTACATGGTCCCTCTTATCCTATTAGCCATTCTGACTATATGATTCTGAAACCTGTGGTTGGTCACTTCTCCCGAATGTCTATACTGGTAGAAATTATAGCTTTCTCAGTGTCGATTAATAAACATGAAGAAGTGAGGTTAAATTTTGCTATGTTAACTTTATTTGCTGTTGCGTGTAAACCAGGTAGTTAGCCTCTTCTGTTCTGGTCTGGGTATTTTCCTGTTAGTAGTGACATGTTGAATTTAAAAAAAAAAAAAAAAAAGTACTAGACATAATAGGAGTCTGTTCTGAGATTTGGAGGACAGGTTTCTTTTAACTTGAATCATAGACACAATCTTTTAAGCAGACAGCTCTATGTGGTTTACATGTGAGAGCAACATGTCTGTCAAAGGAAAAGTTTTGCTGTGAAAATAGTATGTTTATTGCAATCATGCATGGCTTAGTTTCAGGGAGGATTGTTAGCTTTTACAGAGTTGATTGAGAACAAGTTTGGTGAGACAAAAACATTACTCAATAAATATTTCAATAATTCCAATAAAATATTTTGAAATCTTTGCTGAGCTGATCATATTTTATTTCCACCTTTTTGGTAGCTGTTACCTGCATAACCTCTTAAGGCTTTGCAATGCTGGTAATCATAACCTTAGGTGTAATGTTTGTTTTGCATTATTGTCTCCCCACTAACAGATCTCGTCCCGAACAGGTGCAATACAGAATATAAAATGGCAATAAAAACAGCACCTGGTGATGTTTTCCTATGAAAACGTTCAGCTTCTCCACAGATGGCTATCCATTGCTGTTTGAAGCAGCTCAAAGTTTGGAAAATGTGATCAAATTTGCAGTTCTAATTTTCTTCCATGAGTATCCTGACATTTCTCATAATCTGACATTATTTGCAAGCTTGCAAATCCCATTTTAATTGACCTGGCATAATGTTTATTTTCTCTTCGATAAAAATTTAAACAGGCTTTACATTTTCTCCTGTTGAATTTCCATTGTATGTCTACCTCAAATGTGTGTGGGCAGTATTCTCTAGTTTCAGGCTGAGGACCGGTTTTGAATCTTAGGAAAGAAATCTTGTAAATGCACTATTTCAGAGAATTCAGCCTTCTTAAGCCTAGCACACATTATTTTGGCCACAATTTGGTTGTCTGAGAAATCCTGAGAATCCTAGGTTAAAATCTTTATTCTTTGATCGCTAGTTTGACGTGTCACTGACTGCGATCAGTTTTTTTTATTTTTTTACTTTACTTTACTTGCAGTGTGTCATCTACGAAGAGTGTCAAAGAGCCAATAGGAGCGCCAAACCGGGTGGCGCACTTAGAGACAACTTCAAACCACCATGGGGAGGATTTTGAAACGAGTCAAGTTAACGCCAGATTTCGTTTGCTGTAATTTTAGCAAAAGAGAATGCTGGTCTGGACGTGGCACGAATAGATGACGTGAAACCCTGGACAAGTATTCTTGTGTGCGTCTGATTTTGTTGTCTTGACTGTCATACAGTCTGACATGATGACAACTGAGATCGTATAGTGTGACCTGGGGATCATTATTTTGAAAAATTGTACAGTGTGAGATGGGCTTTAGGGAAGTGAAGCAGTTGCTTACGAGGGAACCCCCTACTCTCTCCAGCATGCTACTGTGAGATTGCAATGCTGATATTATGAATGACTGATTTACTTGGAGGAATGGTTTGGAGAAAAAGATGCAAAGCCAAATAGGGAAATGTTATTAAACTAAAGGTTAGTCATAAGTGTTTTTGGTATCAGATGACTTTGGGGTAAGAGTTTTAACTGTATCGTATGTCTTGAGTTTATACTTGGGTAATGGATAACTAATTTGTTTCTCAGGGTACCAGCAAGTTTTACTTTTGGTGCAAAACTAATTTAATCTTTGTGAAAACGTCTCCCTTGTACCAAGTGAAGTTGGGGATGCTAGTACTCAATGGACTATATATTTTAGTCTTTAGTGATAGAGGGAACTGCAAGATGTTGTGGCTAGAAGACTGGTGGTGCGTGTCATGACTGCAAATCTAGAAGGTGCTGGTGGATACTAGTAGTGTGGAAAGCAGTAATGTCGAATAAGGAGGTAATCCAGAGAATTATCTGCGTTTAGCTGAGATTTTCAGGAGAGTTTGAAGGGCTGCAGCAGAGGTGTAAGCTTGCCCATGAGCCAAACCTGTCCAAGGATGGAGAGGCCATGGAACTATGGCTTTGGGCCTTCCCAGGCATTTTCTGGCAAACAGTTCAGAGGCCAATGCTCGTTCCAGGTCAGGTTCAAGCTCTGCCAAACATGTACAGGGGATGTTATTTATTTTTGATAATAGTATGATGGATGGATCAGTGTGTGAAACCCTTTAACCAAGTTGACATGGCCATATTCAAAGGCTAGTGCATGGTATTCTAAAACATCATAGCAGCAAAACTGTACACTTTCACAGCTGTGGGACTTTATGGGTCCATATTATCTACTCTTCTGTTTGTGTTTTTCAAAGAAAGGATTATTTTCCTAAAAGTTACAAGATTTGGAGAGGTGTCCAATACGTTGTCGAGGGTTGAGTTAATATCCCTGTGTATTGGCAATGAGATTTTCTTTGGCACCATCAGAAGTGTAACATTCCTGATCATGTTAAACGTAAATATGACTTAAATGAAAATCATTATAACCAAGTACCTTTGGACCTTATTCACAACTGATAGAAAGCATAGGATTGATTAATGCTATTGGTCTGTGGTGGTGAAAGCTGGTGGTGCACAGTTTTTGGATGAGGTACACAGTTGATAAGTAAATCTAAACTGTGGCAATAAATACAGGTGGCAAAAATGAGGTTCCTCTGAGGGTTGTTGAGCTTACTGTCTGTGATAGTATGAGGCACTCAGGGATTCTGGAGGGAGTAGAGTTGCTACTCATTTTGAATTGGTTTTGTGGGAAATGTTTAGAATAAAATAAGAAAGCTAAAGAGTACAGGGGAAGTCTAAAAGTAGAGTAGTTAAACATTGAAGGTAGCAGCTGTTATGAGGAGGCCTGAGTTGCGCACATGTATATAGAAATGAGGCTCATGCAGAGCACTGGCTTTAATGAAGAAGAGGCATTTAGATCATTGCTTCTTTATACAATAAGACTTAACATGCATTGCTCAGGATGAAGAGTTCTTTTGTTAACAAGCCTTGGGGCTTGAGTACTTGTGGATGAGGATGAGAAGGAAGGAGTCTGCTGTGTAACAGAAATGGGTGACATTGTAGGGACATCAACCTTCCAACAGCAGTAGTGCCAATGAGCAGTACATATTTCTACAAATCTTGAGTATAAAGAGCAAGATTTGTAGTACAAACCTCAGCAACAGATGCAGGAATAGGATCATCAACTTTGTTCAGAGTTATTTCACTGTTCTTGAGCTAAGCTGAAGGCCAAATGAAGTTTGGATGGTCTGTAGCTATTCACTGTGCACCTCAGTGCTGACCCCACTCTGTGATTTTATGTGGTCTACCACTTTGTGGCTGAGTTGCTGTTCCATGGAAGTGATTGGAACACTGAAAATCAGTGATTTGGAGGGGTGTCCCAAAACCTTTGGCAATATAGTGTATTTGTTTGGCTAGATGTGTCTGCTCCATTTAGCTAAAGATGTAGGTAACCTGGTTTGCAAGCTCCGTAACAGATCAATCCACAGTTTTAGTTCATTAGTTGTGAATTGATACTTAATAATGTCAATTTAGATGTTAAGTGCTCCTTTAACTCATGATTAGGTTATTCACTCTGAAATTTCTGAAAGTATGCCTGGTATAAATTGAGGTTGGGGAACTCAAACAATTCCTCACCCTTATACCATCCAGTCACCATCAATGCTTTTATCTATTGACATTTAAGCAACATTCACATGACTTGATTCTCGCGGAACTTAAACTTTTAGGTAAATGTTTGTCCATTGGTTGCATCAGGGACATGTGTGACTGGCCGAATGTGTCTAAAATTTTGTATGCATCATAGCCTGGCAGCTGTCATGTGACCCACAATTCATTTGTCAATTCATTCACCTTTTTATTGTTTCCATATTTTTCAAATTATATTTGCTAGATTTGCCTTAACCTAACCCAGTGTATTTCATGTTCACAGACACCTGAAGCCTTTATGCATCCCATCTTTGGATGGGTACCATGAATTGTGAAGAACCAAATGTGGAGAGGGCTGTTCTCTCCTGGTCCAGATTTGCTACAGCTGGCCAGACAGCCCTCAAGGAGGCCCTGAAAGTCTTCAATCCCATTTCCCAGGACCTCTCTGAGACAGAGAGGCAAATGGTATCTTTTCTTCAGGCATTAAAGGATGAAGGACGTAAACCAGTGGTGCTGAGAAGCAAAGATGTATATGGATACAGGTCTTGCACCACACAGCCGCTCACAACAGAGATTGGCAGTAAGATTCTGAGAGTACAAAAACCTTGTAAGAAACGAGGTCGGAAGACTTTGATAAAGAACAAGGATACCAGTTCCTCAGTTTTTGGTACGACCACCAAGGCCATCTTACAAAACCAGCCCAAGATTCTTCTGACCAATCTCTCAGTAGATGCACTCAAGCAGACTGTTTCACCCAAACCATCAGTGCCGATTCCAAGTTCTGTTCAAGTGCAACAGTGCCTGAAATTAACAAACATAAAGGGTGTTACTGGGGGCCATACTGCAAGGCTGCAAATCCACTTTGGTGTGGACTCTCACAGCACGAACAGTCCCAGTGTTCACTGCCCACCAACTCTCTCTGGGATACCACATTCTCCTTCAGAAAGCATCACTCAAACATCAAGTGTAGTAGCTTTGGACAATAAAAGAGTTTTGTCCTGTCCACTTAAAGTGGATGATGCCCTCATTGGAGATTCTGCCCCAATTGTTTGTCAAAATGGTATTAGAGTGAAAGATGGGAAAAAGGTCCAAATAATATCAGGTAAATCTGGTGTGATAAGCAATGGTTTGAACTGTGAGGACAGTGATTCAATGAGGAGGCTGAACTGCCAAGGTTTAGGTTGGTCTCAGCCAACGCTTGTCACAAATGGCCAAGACATGTCTGAACTGAGTGGAAATAGTCTTCAGTGGAAAGTCATCAAAGTGAACGAGTCTGTCACTGATGAGGAGGTGAGGAAAGAGGCTCAGAAAATCTTGCGAGTCAATTTGTCACCTGTGATACAGATTCATCCACTTGTACACTCTGTATAGACTAGAAATCAAAGCTGACTTTTATATCTACATATACTATTAGAATTTCTTATACTGGGGCGTTACTTGGATCAAAACCTGATTTTCAGTCTGAGTGGGAGTCTCAAGGTATGCATATTTCATGTTTGACCAACTTTAGTGATCCAAAGAGGGAAATTAGTTTGATTTTCTGTTACGTAAGTGTTTCTTTTATGCTTTGGAATTTTGCCTTGATTTTGATAAACTAAGCTAAAAGAAATAACCACATCGTTTCACTATGCAGTGTTGCCGTATGTCCTTCCCCCATTTTTTATAGGCTCCCTGAGAAACAGAATTTACAAATTAAACAGATTTCTAGTGTGACTCAGTGTAAGGTTGGTTTAGAGAGATGACACTTTTCTAAATTGTTCATTTCAGTTTGCTTATGTTTGAAATGCTGTGGATATATTTTCAATCTTCCAGTGCACAAGTCTGTAGACACAGACAACATATTGTTCAAGTTGAAATGGTACATGGGGAAAGGATCATTTTTCCCTACTAGAGTTACAGACATGGAAGGGAGTCTTGTTGTTCAACACAAAGCTTCAAACTGTGCTAAAAAGTATGTAATTATTGATTTGTTTTTTGTTAGTAGTCTTTCTGCTTTAACAGACCTGCTTTAATTCAACAGCTTAATTGTCAAGACCTCTCGTTTTGAGAGCAGAGAATCAAAACTGGGGTCTTGCTTTATAGAACTAAAGCTGTACTTTTTTGGGTGCTTGCCTGTAATAATGCAAGAGTAACATCTAGTCAGAGCTTGCCTCTAATTTGAATCTTAAGTTAATTACCACAACTCTGGGACATTTCCTCTGAGACACTAATCAGGTCTCTTCCTTGTCTGCATACACTATAAGTTCCAAGTGTTGTTGCAAGTTGAATGGGGAGTATAGATTATACGAGAGAACTGGAAATAGCACAGGCCCTGTCAAGACTTGTTAGTGCCAGGTAATTAATAAATCCTCACCCCTTGTACCATTTTATAAATCAGGAGCACTATTGTTTGTGTTTTACAAGGGCAAAGGATATGGCTTTTTTTTTTTTTCTTTCTTTCTTTCTTTCTTTTTTTTTTTTTTTTTTGGACCTTGTATTTTATTCTGTAGTTTTCACTCTGAGACAACACTGGTATTTTGGTGCTCAATGATTACAACATTGCCACAGACACTAGCATCCACACTTCCGTTAAAAATTGCTGGCATTTATGGCCTAGAACTTGATTTTAACTTTCCCTAACTTCAATGTCTTGTCTAATGTCTGATCTGGGTGAGAGTTTAGCTTGGCATCCTCTTAGCCTCCAGTCAGCAAAATGTTTGGTCTTAAACATCAAAACAGTTCTTTTCTGTCTAACTTTGTGTCCTCCATATTGTCATAGTGACAACCCACCAACCAACCAACCAAGTTTTTCCTCAAAAGATACTGGCTACAATGCTCATATTGAGGTCGTATATACATATCTTTTTTCCTCTAATGATTCTCTATATACATAGCTTGAGCTTAGATATGGATGTATTTTTCAAAACTATTGCAGTGTATATGTCAGCAAATGTTCATTATCTTTTGAAGAATTTGCAGAATTTAACTGTAAACTCTTAAATACTGCAGTTTTTACAGAACTTAACCTGTGTACACAGTTGAATCGTTTCAAATGAGCGTTCAGTCGTTCCTCATTATTGGAAAATTGTGTTGGTAGAAGGACATTTGTTGGGAAGCCACAAAACACCTTTTTAAGGCTATGTCAGTCTGCAACAGAAACCAGTGCTGAGACATCCAGAACAACTTTATCTTTTATTACTGACTAATCTTTTTCATTCAGTTGAATCTGTGACCTTGAACTGTAAAATGTCAGTGTTGTATCTTTAGTTAATAAGAAGTTGTGAATTAAAGTATTTAAAAATGACCTGTGTTAATTTCTTTGCTACTTGCTTTCGGGTTACTGAATGACTAACAAAGACCAACAATTGAGCAGTATGCAGGTTGATCACTAATAGAAATTTATCCACCTTGGAAACCAGCCTATATAGTGTAGGTATGCTTTAGCTTACAGGTAAACTGGCCAGCTGGTTTTCAGGTCAGCGTGTAAAATGTTGGCAATTTTACAATTTCAGCAATTCTGGAATATATATTCAGGGGGTTAGATAATGTGCGTATTTGTGTAAATACGCTTCCCGACTTGGAAATTTATGAAAAATATGCAGCGTAAAACCTTAGTGATTTCTATTATAGAATGTGTACAAGTTTCTAAATTTTTCTTGTTTCGTCGATTATGCCCTGCCCAACACTGCTACATTTGTAAAGGATGTTTTTGAAACCAATTTGTTCTTGTAAGTCTGCATACAGCTTTCCTGTGTTAGCAGGTGCAGTTCATAATTTATTCAGAAATCCCAAAGTGATGGAAAGACCCAAATCGTGGTGAAGTTATAGGGAGATGAAAATCACACCTGGCAATTACGGTGAAGCTAGTTGGTTCCGTTCAATCAGATTGCCGCTTGCAAGTGAATAGCAGGCATGTGTACATAATGACCGTTAACATAGGTCTGAGTGTCGACAAGGACAGGGCTGGAGATCACTCGGTCATGCTGACTGAATTAGAATAATAGACTGGAAGCTTTAAAAGGAGGGTGGTACATGAACTCATTGTTCTTCCTCTGTTAACCATGGTTTCTTCGAAGAAAACATGCAGTTGTCATTGCTTTGCCCAAAAAGGGATTCAAAGTCAAAGATATTGCTGCTAGTAAGATTGCACCTAAATCAACCATTTATCAGCTCATTGAGAACTTCAATATGAGTGGTTCAATTGTTGTGAAGAAGGCTGCAGGACAGCCAAGAAATTCCAGCATGCGCCAGGACCGTCTACTAAAGTTAATTCGGCTGTGAGATTGGGGCAACATCAATGCAGAGTTTTCTCAGGAATGACAGCAGGCATGTGTGAGTGCATCTGCATGCACAGTGAGGCGAAGCCTTTGGAGGATGGCCTGGTGTCAAGAAGGGCAGCAAAGAAGCCACTTCTCTCCTTGAAAAACATCAGAGACAGACTGATATTCTGCAAAAGGGACAGGGATTGGACTGCTGAGGATTTTGTCTGATGAATCCCCTTTTCTAATCTTTTGGCGCATCCGGAAAAATCCTTCCGTCTATAGAAGAAAAGGTGAGGGCTACCGTCTGTCCTGTGTCATGCTAAAAGTAAAGCCTCCTGATACCCATTCCTATGTGGGGTTGTTTCTCAGCGAAGGGAGTGGGCTCACTCACAATTCTGCCTAAGAACACAGCCATGAATAAAGAATGGTACAAATACGTTCTTTGAGAGCAACTTCTCCCAACCATCCAAGAACAGATTGGTGACAAACAATGCCTTGTCCAGCATGATGGAGCACATGATAACTATGTGGCTCTGGGATCAAAACATCAAAATTTTGGGTCCATGGCCAGGAAACTCCCCAGACCTTAATTCCATTGAGAACTTGAGGTCAATCCTCAACAGATGGGTGGACAAACAAAAACCAACAAATTCTGACCAACTCCAAGCATTGATTATGTAAGATGTGGATGTACAGTCAGGATGTGGCCCATAAATTGATTGACAGCATGCCAGGGCGAATTATAGAGGTTTTGACAAGAAAGGTCAACACTGCAAGTATTCCTGCCTTGCATCCTTTGTACCCAGGATAGGTACAGGATCCATAGCAACCCCAGCCTAGAGTGAACGAGTAATATGCATAGGTTCTTTGACGCATTGCTCACTTCAAACCTTAATCAGCAAAGTCATATTATTATAGATGTTTTTTTAGTACACTGTTTGTATAATTTGAATTTTAAAGATGTACAGTCATGGGGCAAAAATAAAGTACACTGTCCTTTAATTGTTTGTGTTTGCCAGTGCCTCAATAACAATTGTGGTTATAACCAACCTGTTTAAACAAACAGCAAACCTAAGGTATAATTACAGGTTTCATGTAGTAATTTATTCCAAAAAAAGTAAACCAGCATGTAGAACCATCTTCATTAACTTGAAGTAAGTAGTAACTGGCCTGTCTATTTTAACACCAGCAAATCCACTGAATGGCTACAGAAGAAAAAAATAATGGGGAAAAATTTTGGGATCCTTGTCCAAATTTCAGCCCAGCTTAAACTGTTGGACAGATGGCCTCAAATTTGTCTCAAGAAAATTCTGGTATAATGTCGAGTTCATTGTTGTCTCAATTTCTGCAGGTTTCCCAGGCCTCCTGCCTGCAAAACAAGCCCAAATCACTTGTCTAAAATCTAATCAAACAAGTCCCCTTTAATGGCAGTGGAGTGTCTAAGTGCAAGTAGACCATTTCAATTGGGCCAGTTATTTGGATTTGTCACTTTATTTCATTACTACTGAAATGTAATAATTGGTCTTCCAGCACTGTTATGAACTTATACACTATAGGGTCTCTAGTTGCCTGCTAGTGTAAATGCAGGGTTTACACCAATTGTGAAATGCATCAAGGTCAAGTATTTTTATTTTTTTTTTGTCATTTCACCCCATATAACTAATGCAGTAAATATGCAAAGACTATTCCATACTATGTGAAATTTCAACAGAATTACCAAAACTAATCCTAGCCCTATACCCTAAAACCCAGGAGATAATTTCAGAT
>JAOTRN010000001.1:16282688-16293361 GCA_028566695.1 Bagroides melapterus
ACAGATTTAAAAGCACTTTTGTACGTCGCTCTGGATAAGGGCGTCTGCCAAACGACCTTAAATGTAAATGTAAATGTTGTATATCTATCTATTACTAATATTAAACCTGAGATCATTAACTATTTAATGAAACTGGTATTAATGAGACAAAGCAAGTGTGTAATGATTTACATTTGCACTTTACACAATGCTTAATCACCCTAACTTAGCAGCATTAGCCTGATACCAAAAAAGACTCTCACAAGTTTGCCCAATAACCCTAACCCCACCTCCAACCCTAACCATATCCCCAACCCTAATTCTAACCATAACCCTAACCCTAACCCCATCCCCAACCATAACCCTAACTCCACCCCCCACAACCCTAACTCTGATTCCATCCCCAACCCTAACTCCTAACGCTAACTCGAACCCCAACCCTGATCACTCACAAGCTTGATCACTGAGCGTGGACGCAACATCATCCAGGATAAAGTAAACAGCTTTGGTGGACAGCATAACGCAGGCAGTCAACTCCACATCAGGGGATTTGTAGAAGAGCACAGATGTCCACAGGATGTGCTTCAGCTCTTCATTCTCTACCTAGCAGTACAAACAGAACACACAGACTTTTGGTTCATTTTGCCTTTGTATTTGCAGTATATGGTACCTTTTTTTAACCTTAGCTAAAAATAACTGCTAACTGTTCTTGAATGTCACAAAAATATTTTTAAATCAAATAATAAACCTTGAAATTAAGCAGTGCACAAACTGTAACCTGGATTGTACCTCTGCAATGTTGTCATGGAAGAAGATTATAACCTCCTCGCCTCTCAGTGAGGAAAGGTGACGCAGGGCTGGAGACAGAGAGAGGTGGGACGGACACTGGTTTTCATCTGAGAGCTCCTGGATAAGCGAGTCTCCAAGGTTGAGCAGAGACAGGGTTAAATGGGGCTTCTGCGTGTCCTGAGAAACCCTTCAAATAATAATAAGCTTGTTTAGACCAGAAAAACATGACAAGCATTACAATGTAGAAACACAAAAGAATTTACATAAATTATTCTCACTTAATCTTACAATCTTATACTAAAGCTGCCCAACTTATTTTAAAGCAGACGACACTACGTTGAAAAAAAGGGAGTACCCAAAATGTTTAAACTACTGTTCGAATTTAGTAATGGTCTAATGTTAAATAAACCCCAAGAAAATATTTGCATAAAACAGAGAAAGTCCGTCACAAAAACCAAGGATGTGTGCCAAAATGTATACAAGTAAATTAATAACCATCTGTCTTTTTAACCCCTTCTAAGTCTTAACACAAATCCAGAGATGTGATTCTGCTGTTTAGCAAAAAGTTTGTGTACCTATCTAATTATTTCTGGCCACAAGCTTCAGAATCCTGAAGGCTACAATTTCTGTCCGTTTATGTGCACATACATGCACTGACAAAAATGCACGGCCATTTGACTTGAATTGCAACCAACTCATCACAGAATTTTCTCATGTTTACTTGACACTCGCATTCTCTATTAATGATATGTTTGCATGCCATTATATCTTAGATTCTGCACTAGAAGTACAATTCTAGCAGGACACAGCAGCAACCAACATAAAGATCATTTTGGTGTCAGGATAAGCAAGTGCCAAAAAACATACTTGTACTCAGAAAAAAAAGATACTATTGTATGCCCAGATTATACAACAATGTTTTTGTTAACAGGAAAGTAAGAACATATATTAAATCTATAAAATTTCTTTTAAAAAAAAGTAACATGGTGATATTTTTTTTAAACAGCACAGTAGTTTAAATCTTGTGGCTGCCACCATTTCTTGTTACCTTACATGTTCATAATGTAAACTTCTGCTTTAAAGCAGAATGCACAGTTCTTCTAAATATAAAAGAAATAAAAGCTTTCTCTTCAAGGTAATTTTCTCCTTTACTCTGCTGTGGATATGTACAAGAATCATAATGACAGGATCTTAAAACAGATGCTTCACTACCTCTTTTCCTGGGTAGCTTTGCTAGGCGCTGTGCTGTTCACTCTCCGGTGGCGTTTACTCGTCTGCAGCAAAGCGATGGTCTTGATGTCTTGAAGGCTGGCACGAAACTGAGCAAACTGTTTCAGAAACAGAAACTTGTCATGGGGAAGAGAGAAAATGGCAGCTAGGTGCTCATGCCCTGCCATAAGTTCTAAAACATGGCCATGACAAAATCGATGGGTGACTGAACAGCTTTGTCCGGTGTGACTTTGCTTGGGGTTCAACAGTGTAGATGCAAGTGGAATTCTGGTTAATTTGGCACATGACCGTATGGAATTTCCATTGGGTTTTGATGCCATGGCTACAAAATCAACCTTAAGCACACAGAGATGTCGCGTTGTGAGGAACAGAAGTAATGGGATGGAGGTCTGGCTTTCATAGACTGGAGATAAAATGTCAGAGGGAACAGAACTATTTTGACTTCTTTGAACCAATGAGGCACAGTCCAGAATGTGAGCTATATATCCACTTTTCACTCCGCTATCATTCTCTTCAATTTCCCAGGAATTTAAAAACTGCTGAATAAATTCTTGGACATGAGACTGCCCACCGATATGTTCAGTTTTTGTTCTATCTAGAAACAAGTTGACATGGGAGTGGATCTCTTTCAAATTTTGTCCATCTGAGAAGAAGTACCATCGTGTGGCACTGGAGGTCAACCTTAAGGAGATGCAAGTGTCTGGAATGTCAAACCAAAATGCCTCAATGTCTGAATATGGCACCTTCACTGCAACTTTAATACAGTCTATTAGTTCATCCAAGTTATGTGGAGTCTCTTTGGGCCGTGTCTGAAAAACCACCAATGCTTTATCTGTTGTAGCCAAACAGCATGGCATCTGATTCAAACCTCCATCCTGGCTCACAGTGATGCAGTGAGACCAGACTGTCAGATTAATTTGAACATTTGAGCTTTCCACATTCTCAGATTCATTGTCCTGAAGTGTGGAGGAGGAAGAGCAACCCATGATTTCATCATTGTGATCTGGGCCCATCTCAAAGTAACTGCCCCCAGAGTCAGGGCTGCCCTGCTCTGTCACATCCACAGAGGAGGTTGTGCATTCGTTGGACGTTCTACTCTGCATGTCTGTTTGACAGATCAAATCGGATAGTCGAGTAATGAAGTCCAAGTTGGTGGTGGTGTAGGACAAATAAAAGAAGGGTAATACTGGTGTGGAGCATCTGTTGGTCCATGATTCATGGTTTTCTTCACAGTAAAAGCAGCTGAAAGGCAGAAAAGTTGGTGTAAATTCACGATTGAAGACACAAAACAAGCAGAAATACAATATTTTTCTGACATTTAGTTGCTTCACTAAATCCTGCCTGCATACACTACTACAAAAATTGTATTAAACTGTACCCTTTCTTGGAACTTTGCAATTAACTAAGTAGAGTTTGTTTTCCCAATCAATGCTGTCATCATATAGCTACAATGCATAGCCAAAAGTATGTAGACACCTGGCTACTACATATGTGTTGTTGCTTTTATGATAACGCCCACTCTACTGGGAAGGGTTTCCACTAGATTTGTGAGTGTTGAGTGGGAATATGAATAATTAGCCCAAAGGGGCAATTAGTGAGATCAGGCACTAATGCTAAGCGATGAGGTCTGGGGCGCAGCCTGTATTCCAGCTCAAACAGGGTTGAGGACAGAGTTCAGTGAATACCACTAGAGTTCTTACACTCAGTCCTTGGCAAAACCATTTCTTAATAGAGCTTACCCTATGCACAGCAGTACTGTCATGCTGTAACAGGTTTTGGCCTCTTAATTCCAGTGAAGTTGGAATGCTACCGTATACAAAAACGAATAAGGGAAAAGGGGAAAACGTAGTTGGGTGTAATAATCAGGTGTCTACAAACGTGTTTATAATTTCACTAGAGCTGTTATGTGTCTATCAATGTTTTATTGTTAAGTTTTCCACCAACTCCTGTCAAAATAGTTATAAATGGTCATATGCTAAATTGGGTGTAATATGAGTAGAGAATAAGAAAAACAAGGTGAGTTGCAAGTTACAAGTGAAAGCTAGTAGGTTGACTTAACACAATATAAACTGCAAATCTAAATCACCACAAAAATGCCTGGAAAATGAACAAATCCTTGTTAACAATGATAAAATAAAAAGACTTATCTGGACATGAGAATGGCATTTTAATTCACTGTATACTGTGATGTGTATGTCCTTCACATCAGGAAGGATTCAGCAACAGCAATCCCACCAGTTCAAAGGCTTTCTATGTTCTCTTATCTCTTTACAGCACGTTGTACTGCTGCTAGAATTCATGTTTAATATTTGCATATTGAAGCATCTTTAACACTAGGAAGCCTAGTTCATATGGTACTCTTGAATTGTGTTTAGAGGTTTATGATGGTTATTAAATATTCAATTTTCTTATTATAAATATAAAATTGAAATCATCACGCAAAACAAATACACCGCATAACCGTATAAGCCATAATCTCCTGCTACTATGTTTTAGTTATTTGTTTGGAAATACAATGAGTTTCTAATTAATCATTTTACCACTAGGGTGGGTGACGATACTTGAAGATATACCTGCGATACACAATTTGGAGTACATTTAAGAGTTTTGCTAAATTAAAATAAATTAAATAAATAACGTCAAAAAGTAGTGTCATTTAACTGGATTTGATTTATATAGTGCTTTTAACTACAGAGATCACCTTTACAGAAATCCAGAGGGAGATTTCAGTTTCTTATGAGCGTGTTAGAGAGTAAAGAGGAGTGAAAAATCTCCCTGAAGGGAAATGAGGATGAACTCTTTAGAGACCGGACTCAAAAGGGTAACTCTTCTAGATGATTGTGTAATAGTGGGATTATAAATCTTTACACAGAAAAATGCAAACAGTACTAGATATGATGAAAGAACAAATGATGTTCAGTATGACGTAATTGTATTTATCTAAAATGACTGATCAGACCATGAAAAGCATCACATCCACTGTAAGGTTAATCAATAATGAAAATAACAATGTGACAGTACCATAACCAACAGTATTTCTCTCCATTTTCTCCTAATTTGGTCACTTGCCAATTCCCATCCACTAGCTATATCTTCTCCATCACCCATCATTTAAAGCACCCAAGAGAGGAAAGGGTGAGGCGATTTAAGTTTCTATCAGTATACAAAGGCATCAAAATAGCCTTTGAGGATTGTATATACTAAAGATGAGATCAGCTTATAAAGATTTGAAAGGTTTAAAAATGACAACACTGTTAGCCTTTATATGATCAAGGTTTGATATCAAACGCTTGGGAAATAAATTTGTAGGCAAGCCTTCATGTATACACATTACCTCTTTTCATTATTAATACATTAAAACGTCAGTAGCAGTGGTGTTGATGCCCGTTTACATGCACAGCCGTATTATTTCCATACAATACAAGAGGTCATGTAAACAGAGTATTATGACATTTTAGATTAAATCTGATTAAATCCCCTCATCAGTAATTTTTTCCAATAATGAACCACTGCTGGAACAACATAGTCTCAAATGATGAAATTTTGCAACCATAAATATTCTTCAATAGAATTTAATGACAATCATAGAGGAGAATTAGTTTATTATTATTATTATTAGTTACTGAAATGATTATTATGAGATTACACAGGTTTGTGTTAACTGAAACAAAACCAAGCTGCCATTTGGTGAACCGTCTTTTGGGACTTTCTATATGAAACTGTTTTTACTGTCAAGCAATGCAAAGCCAAATTTAAAGCAAAAAAAAACTGACCCAGAATTTTCAATCCACTGCTCAGAATAGATCTCTGAAGATGAACAGGTAGTAAGTTGAGTTCTAACCTGTATGAAATCAAAGAGAAAGGAGAAAATTTTGTTCACTAATGTCATCCAAAAGAAAAAAAAGTCTAAACACACATAATATGGTGTAATGTACTGCTCCATCTTACTGACAGAGACTGTAATGCAACTGTATGGAAAATCTTTGAGTTATTTTTGAGATATGGCTGTGTGGTTTCTGTCAATCAATAAAAACATCAAGGTTTCCCATTCTTCAATGTTTTTTACTGTACATACTGTATGAATAAAAATATTCCAACATAGTGATTTCTAAATTGTGCCCTGGACCAGACAAGTAGACAACAAGTAGTCTGGGTGCCTGGGTCATGCAATTATTATTTTTTTTAATGTCAGGGCTAATTGTATTTTTGTTTGTAGCTGCCCAGTGGACACAAAAACACAACCCGAAACAGAAAATTGAGAGAAAGAAAACACATGCCTACTTCCTGTGTCTATTTGAAAACATAAATGTAGTGTTCATATGTATGTTTAAACATAGAGTGTCAATGCTGTAACTATAATACACTAGTGTGATAAAATGACAGATGAATAAGGAATGGGAAATTAATGGAACCAATCAAGTGCAACAAGGTAAATGGCTACACAGCTGTCCAGTCCGTGGGAACTCACATTCTTGTCTGTTTAACTGTATTAATGGACTCAACTAGCAGTACATTTGCTTCCACCTGTCACTTAGGTTTTTCTGTGCAAAGCAAACATGGGACTACCCAGCACACTTACGTGTTGTGTGTTTAACCACAACTAAAACTAAATCAAATATAAACACTCTTTGTGATGAGTACAATTAAAGAACAGAGGAGAAATCTGTAGCAGGAAGAAAATGTATAAAATAGGTTATTAAAATTCAGTTAAATTACAATTTCATCTCTGTACAGTTGTTAGACTGATCATTCTACTTACCTGAGGTACAAGCTCACAGGTTGTGGGGTAGTTATTACAGCATCGTTGGGTAAGTGTAGAATCCACATGAGTCAATATCTCTTTGGTACGAAAGGCGTCATCTTTGCAGGCTATTTCTGGAAATAGACAGCAGGGCGTTATATTTAGCTGACAGAGGTGGACGACGAAATAAATAACACAGCAAATCAATTGCATGGCTAGAGGTAAGGTTTTGAAAAGAAATCGAATACTGATACATCAAGGCAACTGTAGACAAACACAGCTTGTCATGGATGCTCAGAAGAAGATAGGCAAGCAAAGCCAGTTAATATAATCAATACATTTAAAGATATCAGTGTCATAAAATAAGCGAGTAAACAAGCAGGATCATAATTATGCATTTCCCTGTACTGATGCCCTTTTCTAAATATAAATAATTGCTCTGCTGCTTTTTAAAGTGGTTTAGCAAGGAAAATAAGTCTTTTAGCACTCAAAAACAAATATGTAGCAAAGGTATAGTTGTTGCAGGGGAGTTTCTGTTAAAGCTTTTTTCCAGATGTAGCATAACCACCACCACCACTAAATGCCATATCACCTGAGGAAAGCAGGATTGCAAATTATCCATCATAGGTCTTGGAACTGCTGGAGGGAAAAAATGCATAATAGGTACAAAGGATCCATTTAAGCAATTTTCTGAAAATATTTATTTTAATAATTTTACAGCGGCAAATCTCATTTTTTTAGCATCATTTCACTATCCGTATTTAAAATACTTTTGACTACAGCACTGTTGAATTACAAATTTATATTTCTCACTGTTGATCTGTTGCTCAACGTGTATAAATATATATATATATATATCCCTTTGCAAAATTTCATTAAGAATATAATGAATTATTAAGTCAAATCCTGCTGAATGTTTAGCCAAAAAATAAAATAAATAAAAAAAATCAAGATTTTCAAATTCCCTAATCTTTAGTGTAGTATTAGTCTTTTACGTTACAGATGCATACAACATGCATACAAAGGAACCACAATTGTCGAGCAGTGCTTTATAAAGGTGCAATATAAAGAAAAAAGTTGTTTCAATATACTAAGATGCATACCGAATACACCTCATCAAAATGAAGCATAATAGTCTATGATATGATGTGTTTCTATGTTGTGTAGCCCTTAGAAGCCTGAATTTAAGCTGCAATACCAGATCGAGCCAGAAGAGGGCATACTGTTTATCCTGTTGCCCAGAGAAAAAACTCAGAATTAAGTCATTTTTTTCTGTTTGGAAAATTTAGTCTGTTCCAAAGGTATGGTAATATATGTTTAAATCTTTGGTTTAAAATCACTGTAAAAGAATCAGTGACATATTCCTTAAATGCTTTAGCTGCTATTTAAGAATGTAGACCGTCATGGTTAACTGAAGACGTGTAATGAACGGCAAAACACAACGTAAAACCTCAAGACACACCTATTAATTCACTAAGCCTTTTATTCAACCCGTTGAAGCAAAAAGCAACAGACCAACAATGGCAAAAAATAATAATAAATAAAATAAAATGATTTTAGACATTAAATAGCACCTCTGATGTGCATCATTTTTACCTGCTCCTACACAGTTGCTTCTTTCATCAGGCGATTTGACATTTAAACACAGCAGTCAGTACTTTCTCTTATGATATTTCAATAGTTTCTTTATTTTTGCAATGAATCTAATGTTGCTATCAAGTAAGGCAAACTTATAGCATTATAGCCTACCATAGATTTCTGGATAATCAGAAAGGTTTTTAAGTAACCTTGATGTAAATTGAGCCCCTTCATTTTGTGCTGATACATACATGATTACCTTGGCTGGAGCTGGCACAGTGGAGTGGAGAAGAAGAAGAAGAAGAGGAAGACTGTGGGGCAGTGACTGAGCTGGAGGATGAGGGATTCAACCCTGCATCAGTCTGTCTGGGCACATCACTAATCTGACCAAGAAAACAGAGGAGCAGTGAAACATCCTGGTTTAATCTTGCACTAAATATGTAGCTACAGTGAATCACATGAATAAATAGTTTCCAGAACAGTGTTAAATATTAATATGAAGCATCCAACAGCCCTCAGTCACATCCAAAATATATGCAAATTAAAGTTGTATTTGTTTACCAGTTGTTAGCTGTCAGTGCAACAGTTGCTGAACAAGTTCATTTACACAAATATTATTATTTCGGCCATGGGATTTGGTGTTCAGAATTAAAGAAAAGGCTTCATTAAGTCTAGGCTCGGGCTCAAGTTTGAATTTTTATTTCTGTACCTTAAAATAAACATATCCTGGTGTCAGGTACTAGGCTTGTGTTTTCTAACATTTTTGTCATGCTTACATGAAATACAGGGTCATGCTTAAGTCATTAATGACCTACAAAAGGAAGTAGATACCAAGTCTATTCTCCAGAGGAACAACCGGTTTATTCCATTACCTTTTTTTCAGTGTTTGCCATTCTGTCTTTCGCTTCTTTGGCTTTCTGAATGGCTTTCAGAACCTCGACAGTGTCCAACTCTTTTTCAGTGGTTACTGTGCCATCTAAGCAAACCTTCAATAACACATATCCATCACTGTAGTTTTCATCCCTTAAAATATAATTTCTAATGAACACATGAACTGACAGACGAGTCATTTAAGGATAACTACTAATATTATACTACAAACACATATTAAAGGAATTAAAGGAAAAAAAATGGTGGTGTGTTATTTTGCTTATATGAATTGGGTCCTCTTGTCCACGTAGGTGGAAGGACAAAATTCTCTTATTACCTTGAAACATTTCTATATCAATAACAAGATCTGGAAAAAAAAATGATAAAGTTGGCTGAAATATCTCAACAATAAGTTAGCCATACCTCTGATGCTCTGTCACAGAATTGTGCCAGAACTTTAGTTCTATAGTCAGGAATGATGCACATGGGGTTGTTGGCAAGGGAGAGTTTTTCCAAACAGGGCAACATTCCAATGTGCTTTATTTCATCCAACTGCAGAATATAATAATTTTTACAGGTAAATATTAAATATTTCCTGGAAATACATTTTGGCCAAGCAACGTAAGCAGCAATACCTGTGTTAATTTGTTACTGCTCAAGTCCAGATTCACAAGAGAGTAAAGTTTACTCAGACCAGAAAGAGTTTCAATCTGATTTCCTGCTAAATTCAGGGTCTTGATGTTTCCCAGTTTAGTGTGAACACCCTCAAGTACAGTAAGCTTGTTATAAGACAGGTCCAGGTGCACCAAGTTATAAAGATACTGCAAATATAGGGGAAAACAACAAAGAGTTTGACAAAAGTAGTCCAATATTATAGACATGAAGAAAAATCAACATTATTATTAATCAGCTTACCTGGAGATTTTCCACCAAAGACAGGAAATTGTGCCCAAGATCAAGAAATTCGACTGCAGGAATCAATTTCTAAAATGACAAAGAGAAGATTATTAAAGATGAGACTCTTCGACATTATCAGTGTAAGCACTGAAGCCTATGTACTGGTCAGGCCCAGTAAAATAGTGTGCCTTTCAGTCACAATGAAGAAGACATGGTGTATGTGCTCACCAGTCATCAATTGTGCCCTTAAATTACAGTGAAGAAGGTGTGGCATGTGACCATCAATTACAGTGAAGAAGGTGTGGCATATGTGACCATCAATTACAGTGAAGAAGGTGTGGCATATGTGACCATCAATTACAGTGAAGAAAACTTGGTGTATGTGCTCATCAGTGAAGACGTTGTGGTGTATGTGCTCATCAGTGAAGATGTTGTGGTGTATGTGCTCATCAGTGAAGATGTTGTGGTGTATGTGCTCATCGGTGAAGATGTTGTGGTGTATGTGCTCATCAGTGAAGACGTTGTGGTGTATGTGCTCATCGGTGAAGACGTTGTGGTGTGCCCATTAGAGGCAGTGGAGAAAGTGTGG
>JAOTRN010000001.1:16326184-16338082 GCA_028566695.1 Bagroides melapterus
GAACAGTTAAGACAAATCAGCTGGGAAGATATATAGAAAATGACAGGAAATCTATTTCTCTTACGAATGTACACACACGCCTAATATTAATGTTTATGTAATACTGAACTTTTTGTATTATTATGTTTATGTTCTGTAAAACCGCTTTGAGACAATGTCCATTGTTAAAAGCACTATACAAATAAAATTGAGCTGAAATGAATATTTGTCCTTTATGTTCCTGCTGTGGTGCACCTCAGAAGGCTAGAAGATTTACATGACAATTGTTCTCAGTGCATATATACAAATAATATACAATTAAGAAGGTTAACCCAGGGCTCAGGAATGTACGGTGTGAATCGTGAGATTCTGAAAAATTTTTTTTGTTAACCCCAGGTTAAATATGAGCAGTGTAAAATATCAAGCAAGATAACCCAGGATTCCGTTTACTATTTCACTAATTATGAAAAGCCCTACTCTGTGTATTATGAAAAAAAGTCTGTGCTGAAAATGAAAGTGTCCAACTGGCAAATGTGGTGATTGCCATGGCAACAGGAACATGAATGGAAAAGGATATCTTGGTTTTGCCTTGACATTTCAGATGAACGACAGGAAGGACTCTTCCAAATTTGCTTACCACCCAATTCTAGAGAGAACAGAAATAACAATAGAAAGGTTACTCACAGCAAAAACTCAATTCTAATGTGTTTATTAGAAAGCCACAAGCCAGGAAGATCATCCTGTAACATGGATATGAAAATATATTTTAAAAAATTATATCCGTTATAAACTAGAAACAAATCTCCTAAATTTAACTGACTGACTGAAAGACAGACAAAACCACCAACAAAATAGTCAAATATGGTAGCCTAGTGGTTAAGGTTTTGGATGTCAAGTGTTTTATTCATTTATACATTTACAACATTTGGCCCGTATCAAGAGCAACTTGCATTATTATCTTATTTTTATACAACAGAGCAATTGAGGGTTAAGAGCCTTGCTGCTAAAGGCAGTTCCAGCATTGGACCTTGGTGATTTAACTCTCAACCTTCCGATCAGCCGTCCAATGCCATGACCATTGAGAGCCAAATTTTACTTTAAAATGAGAAAAACATGAAGAATTTCTTTTACTATCACAAGTAACAAAAATAAATGTTAATATACTGAAAGTACAATAATGAAAATGATACTTTATCTTTTTTTTGTCTCTTATTCCACGAGTATGTGGATTGACTGAGTCGCTCCTGTTTTCCTGACTTTTATCATTGCACTGTAAACTGCTTGTACGTTTGAGTTCGCTTGAACTAGCTTGAAAATATTAGTAGAGCATCAGTATGTTTAGATGGAGCATCATACTGCAAAGATGAACCTTGTGTCCTGGGATCTCAGTTCCTGGAACAGCTGCTTTCATGTGGAAGTTCTCTACACCAGCTGCCTTGAAGGACTCCAAGATTTTTTCTTTTGCATCGGTCCTCGGGGTCTGAATCTTTTCAGCTGCTTGCTGCCTTTCTGCTGTAAGTCTGGGACAGAGATACGAGTTTACTTTTACTGTTAAACCATCACACAGAATCAATATCAATACAGTAAACTACTTTTTCTGTTGTATATATTTATATCTTTTTAAGCCAATCTCAACAAAGAGATTTAAACATACAAAAAACATACAGAAAGAATTACAAAGCTAAAAGGTGATAGCAAAATAATAAAAAAAAAAAAATGATTAAGTAAATACAAAAAAAAAGAAAAGAAAAGAAAATTCTGTCTACATACTGAAGAATTTAGATGATAAACCCTACCTGTGTAAGAAGCTTTCTTTTGCCAATTCAATTTGTAATGTTCCACCTTTCCACTTGGATTTGTTCAACACTGTGACGCCTGCATAAAGAGAAAAAATAGTTCACCTTCCGCAATCATGTGTACAAAAGTGCTGATAGTGTGTAAAACATGCCCTTTTTTTCCCTTTTAAACCTCTAGATCAGTCAGGTTTTAAGATTAGAAAGGAGCACAGTGAGAGGATATTATATATGATAATATATGATACCTTATCAGCAATAGCATATTTAGAATTATAATTTTGCAGATTATGTCATTTAAAAATGCTATATTTGACAATACAGTAAACTTTGAGCCACATATCCTCAAGTATTTTACTGATCTGTCAGAAACCACACAAGCAGAAGAATGTGTGCAAATTTATACTATTAATTCTCTGGATTTGAAACATCCTTTACGTGCTAGTTACAAGCAACAAAACTTAAAACAAAAGAAAGGAGCAAAATTCATACATGATTTGGTTGATTATATTTGGGTTAACAAGGAAATCTGTTTGTGAACCATGTCTTTCATTAATCAATTCAATTCAGCATACGTACATCTTTTGTAGTCGGAATCAGAAATGTTAATATTCACGTAACCAAAAGTCTTCAGAGGAGATCCTGCAATAAATCCCAAAACACAAACAAAACATAGTTGACTGAAGGGCTTTTACACTTTAACATTATTTCAGCTGTGTAAACATAGCATGCACTAAAAAGTTTCAATGTAAACTCACCGTGTTCATCCTTCCGTGTTATTATCTCCACATCAGACACCTCGCCGAACTTGCCGAATCGATCTTTGAGATCTTTCTGAGTTATTGTGTGGCTAAGGCCTCCGACATACAGCCGCTTCATGCTTCAAACGTTCATTTGCTCTGTACAAAAAGCAGACAAAACTTTAGCCATAGCTCTCCAACACATATGTCCAAGTCTGCAACACTTGTGTTTTCAGCGTTCATATAAATGAGAGAGGACAGTTCCTCGATCTTGATGCAAACCCTTTGAAGGTGACGATTCCACTGCAAAAAATCTTTGCATGTTAATGTTTAGAATTAATACAAGATCTTTTTTTATTCAAATCCATACTAACAAACACAACAAAGTATAAAAGTGCATCTCGGATATATCCAAAATAAAACCATCACTATATATTTACTCTACATGTAAAACACAAACATAAAACAACAATGGCAAAAGCATGCAAATATTGGAAAGCATAATATATGGGAGGGAGAGAAAAATGAAATACATAGAAACTAAACATTCTGCAACGAATTTGTCTTGACTGCATGTTTTTTCTTTGGTCTGCTCACCTATCGCGAACTAGAGAAAATATATTACATATTTAAACGTGTCCAAATCTAGGATTAAGAAGAAATTATCACACATTCCCACACAGATAGTGTCTGTCATCTCCAATATGCCTAGTAGGGAATGCGTAGTGAGGTGAATTATGGTTCGAATTTAAAAAACAAGGAATTTCATCCAAATTAACTTTTGTTATACATGTGACCTGTTGTACATTTCGACGTTGTGGATGTAAACAATTTTAAAACAACACTGACTTATGTATGCTTTCTAAAGATTCGAACATTTACAACTATGCAGATTAATTACTACACTTATGTCGAATCGAAATCTACTCTTACAGGTCATTAGGGAATTTTTATTCTTAGTATTATGCCTACATTTACATCTGTACAGAGATCTTTTTTATTAACAGTGAAAGTAACCAACTAATTAACAACACTCAATTAAGCCAGCGGCATTCTTTAAAAAAGTCCCACTTACGATACGGTCTAAGAAGTGTTAACTTCGATCTGCTGAAGAATTGAAAAAATAAAGAGGTTAATTAAACTCGATTTACTCTACAGCCCGACTTCTCACATGTTGCCTGAAAACCTGTGTCACATTAAACAGTTCCGGAGTAGCAACACGTACCTAGTCTTGGTTCCTATATTTCATGTTCAATGTTTATAAAAATATTTCTTTGTACATTTCTATTTTATTATTCTACAATTAATCTTTCGCTTTTTAATGTTATTTTGTTTTAGCATAAAGTGATGAAATCTGTAGCAAGTCGATTTAGTTTTATTTACGAATAACGTGTATGCGGATGCGGTTCTCGCGATTGGATATTTGATGTTGGCGCGAGTTTTCGAGATTTGACATGGGCTCTGTTTCAAATTATAGCTCACTTCCTCTGTAAGCAGTCTACTCTGAAAAAATCTTAATGTCTTTGACGCCATATTTAGTGCACTGTATATTGAAAATGGAGCAATTTGAGACCTAATCTCAGTTAACGTGAAATAATCAGACACGAAGAGACGTTCAGTTTGGCAGATTGCTCGTGCAAAGTAAGTTTACAAAAAGAAAAGTAAAAGGAATAGCAACATGTTAACTTGGTAACTTTAAGATTTTCTTGTCTGCTAACCAGTTATCTTTTAAATATGCTTCAAATGTTTTTTTTTTGTTGTTTTAAGGTCTGGTGTGTTTATGAATACGTAAACATATTAAATACAATTTAAGTATTTTTCAGAATTCATTGGTTAAATTTGGTAAATTATTACACGTTTTAAAACTAGCTGTGCTAAACTGCATCTCTGAGTCATGGTGTTATGTCCATTAGAACAATGGAAAACATGGAGCAGAAATATGAAGAAGAAATTAAACTACTTCAACAACAGATAGAGACGTGTGAAGCCGAGCAGGAAGAGTGTTTACGTGCTATTTCGAGACAACACGGAGAAACCCTGCAAAATATCTTGTGAGTATCTTGTGAAGTGCACCACCTTTCTGAGTTGCACTCTCAAGGACAACTGATGCTTTATAATGAGTTTGTTGGAAAAGTTTGTTGAAAAAGTTTGTTGGATTCTTTTGCAGGAAGACCATCTCCGTCCAAAAGGACAGAGAAGATTGTGTGGTAAATAAAGAGGCTACAAAGCTCATGGCTGTAATCAGTGATCTGGAGAAGGACCACCGAAGACAGACAGACTTCAGTGGAATATCTCTCTCAGAGTGCTGGGTCAAGACACTGGAGAAAAGTAAGAATTATATCATTAAGGATCGGTACAATACCACTATCTTATAAAGTGTAAATATGTGTTTTGGCTTCAAAGTATCCTTCACATATTCCCCCTGAGACATTTCACACTGCATGTACCCACTATATTTCCAAAAGCATGTTGACCATCACATCACATCACATCTGTTGTCACAAAGACTGAAACATGCAGTTGGGTGTAGGATGTAGGATGTCTTTGTGTTACAATTTCCCTTCCCTGGAATTAAGAGGCCCAAACCTGTTCCACCATGAACATGCCTCTGTGCACAAAGCGTGCTCCATTATTGACACGGTGTACCAAGTTTGTTGTGGAAGAACTCAAGTGGCCTGCACAGACCCCTGACCTCAACACCACTGAACATGTTTGGTATGAATTGTTACACAGACTACACCCCAAGTCTTCTCTCCCAACATTGGTATCTGACCTCATTAATGCTCTTGTGGCTGAATGATTACAATTCCCCACGGCAACTCCACAATCTAGTGGAAAGCTTTTGCAGAGGAGTATAGGAAGTTATTCTAACAGCAAAATGAGACTGAATCTGGAAGATGTTCAGCAAGCACATATTGGTGTGCTGGTCAGGGTCCCACAAACTTTTGCCCATATATTCTAGTTCAACCAAAAAATTAGCCTGGTTATTCCCAAGAAGAAAATAACACAGAAAGACATATTTCCCTGTCTTTGAGAAAACAACACTACTGACAGAGCTTAAAGAATCAAAGTAATTTTGAAGAAAAATTTCAAAGAGTCAGATACTTCCATCAGGTGACCATAGTGAACTTCAACCCACATGGAGTTCTTCATGTAAATTGGGACCTTATTTCCCAGCGATGGAATGAGAGTGTGAGACAGATTGGGTCAGTGGTAGCAGTGTTACAGTTGCTATACTGCTCTCTGGTGGTGAAGAAGGAGCTCAATCCTTGTCCTGATCTAGGCTCAGTTGTGGATAGTGATTGAAACAATAAGCTGTGAATTCAGCCCAGCTGATTGAAGTTACTTGGCACTTATTCTTTGTGAGCAGGTGAGGAGCATGACAGTCCAGATCAGTGCTGCTGTAATCCGAATCAATCAAGAGGACCTAGTTGATGTTCATTTGACGTTCACTTTACTAATAATCTTCTTAGTGTTTGTCATATAAAGATTTTAAAACTTATCCTTTATTTTGCACAGAAATTACTTGGCTTATTTCATTTCATTATGACCTCATTTGTTTTACTGAATTCATCTGCAGCAACCTCCAGTGGGATTTTGTAGCTGTCCGCTCTTAGACGTGTGTATTTCTGTTAACCATGTGACTGCATCACTATATAATGATACGATACACATAACAACCTGAACCGGGTGCTTTCACAAGTTTGTTCACTTGGCGAGTTTTTATTATTTTATTACTGTTTTAATGTGACTCCATTGAGTTGATCAGTTGGTTTACACTATTATTTTCCTGTTTTTCTCAGGCAGTACAAAAACTGTACAGCAGTACAGACTTGCTGGTCTCTGTTGGCTTCTTTCATTCCAAGTTGAGTTTGCAGTGACTGAGATTCAGGTAAAGTGAGTTCATATTAAAAAAAAACAAAAAAAAAAAACAGAATGACTTTGAATTTTGTGCTTTATGTCCCTAGGTTATAAAAGCAGTTTAATTGATTTTAGTACAAATTTATTTATTCATATGACAGAGGTCCATAATGATCTTGTCTTCTAAAGCTGATCTTGAGCAGCGACTAAGAAAAAAATGGCTGAGAACGAACCCCTGTGTCTTGTGTGGAATATATTCTGAGCACAAGAGGGCAGTTAAACACCGTCAACATTAAGGGTCGTCATGCTGGATACTCTTTATTAATGATTTGCCATATGTAAGATTATTCTTAAAAGTCCTTAAAAGTAAATTGATAGAACATTCAAAATTCAGTGTTTTGTAATTAATTTCTTGTAGATATAAACAAAGATGGGTAGCTGAGTGGATAATATTTAATTTCATGTTAAAACTCAACCAGCAGAGAGATTTAACAAATTCTTACAAACAATGTACTTTACACTTTTAAGAACATCAGATATTTGTATTTCTATTATTTTTAACTTTAGTTGTTATTATTAAGCTAGACCTGTAGAAGTACATTGAATTGATGGCATGTTTGTGTGTGCAGGACGGTGATACCATCCTGAAAAAAGTGACTGACCTCAACATTATATCTGATGGACCAGAGTTTAAAGACTTGTGTGGCTTCCAGTCAAGGTATGTTAAGTCATCAAAGAGCTAGGCTTATTGGACTCTTACTCTGTGTTCACCCTAGGAAGCATGTTCATGTTGTCACCATTGCTATTTCTTGGGTGTATACATGACCCCTAGTGTTAGACAAGTGTAAAAACTGGTTATCTGGAGCTCCTGGCCCACTTATTGGCAAATTATTGATTTTTGCTGTGGAAAGGTAACCAATTCAGGTTAATCTAAAGACTGTTTGCTGAGAGTGATTGTAGTTGATATTGTTTCTCCAGGACAGAGTTAGTTGATATCTGTTCTTTGGTTTTTAGCAATGGACACATTACAGAAAGAAATTGGAGACCAGCCTGGCATTTCCCGTTATAGCTATGAGCCGAACACTGACACGTTTTCAATGAAATACATTATATTTAGAAAAACAGTGGTGGAAAATGATATTCGGTTTAAATGCTGTTGTTCAAGCTGATACTCTGGCACAAAAAAAAAAAAACAAGAATCTGTTTGTTTGTCATTTTCTAATGTAAATTTGCTAATGTAAATGCAGTGTGTATAACCCAAATCTTCAAATCCAGTTAGTACAAAGTTGTGACGATTCCTCATGACATTTTTTTTTTCTGAAGGTTACCATAGTGATTGTCATTGCTCACAGGCTAGGAGGAGTGAAACAGAGTACTGGTTGTATATGTATTTGTGGGTCTATGAACTGCGGATAAGCGCTAGGGCTCCCTGGCAACAGCTGTACAACAAAGGTATTTTACCCCACATGTATTTTGTAGAAATTGTAGTTTATAAAGATATTATTTTTTCAGAGAAGCAAGTGAACTGTGAGAGCTTGAGATACTTTCCCAGAACTCCCATGATCCTTAGCCTGCGACCTCAACACACAACCTCTGTCAAGCACCTTTCCCTGCTCATAGTCACCTGATTACTATTGACACACCTCAATTATTACACGAGTCAGATTAGACTGTCAGACATACTCTGTGAATCTCTCTTCAGCATAATGTCTGAATTGATTTCAAACCTTTATCTCTCGGTCTTGATTAGTCTTTGGCCAGAGCTTGTGTCCTGTTTACCCATAAAGTCTTGTTTCGTTTATATCTGTTCACTGATTGCCTGATCATTAGCATGCCTCACATTTCTGATTGCCTAGGCATTTGGTTTCACTTGCCAAACACAACCAGAAAATATGCACTCGTGTCTGTTTGTCTGCTTTGTAACAGGGGAAAAAAATTTATTATTCTGTGTGTAATGAATTAATTATTAGAGGAAGAAGACAGTTTATTGAAAACTTTCAAATGATCTATTTGAAATCCACGTCAAAAATTGACAATGGATTCTGGCTACAGTTTTTATTTTAATAATGAACCATCGTGCTTTTTAACCCATTATAGTAGAAATTGTGTTCGATAATTAGTTCCATTTATCACGTCCATTTGTTTCTTCAGTAGCCTCTGGTTTTCTCTCTTGAAGTAAAAAAAAAAAAAAAATGCTTGTCATGTGACTAAGAAACCAGAAAGTTTTTTTTATACTCTGTCCTGAAGACTTTCCCATTGGGGAAAAGCTTCTGCAAAGAAAACAATGGAGTTATTTGCAGTTTGACTGACTACAGTGAATATTGTGCTTCACTGAGCATTAGTATTTAATTGTTTCTGTATACATTCCTTAAAGAACAATTGTCCATGTCTTGCTCGTCAGTCAGTGGAGATCTTTCTAGCATGTGTGTCACAATTGGTTCATTTTACAGCTTATTTCTTGGATTGGATTTCTTGTGATTATTATCTGTGAAAACTTGTTTGGTGCCAAATCAGGATGCATCATCTGAATTACAGTGCGATCGTCAAATGGACGAGAATGTCAAAGCATATGTATGAGGTTTTGTACGTGTCTGAACCAGTAACTTGCTGCCAGTAGATTCCATCGGCCGATTTAATGGAATAACTAATATATGGCAAAGAGATTTTTTTTTTTTAAATAACTCTTGCTGAACTTTTCCATTATTACACTGGTCATTTTCAAAGTATTAACCTGTTGAGACAGAACCAAAAAAAAAAAATTTAGTCTCAAGTATGACCAGCTTCATGGTCTGTGGATGCACATCTGGATCATATTGTCTGGTCTAAGATTCTGTCCTGGCACTTGGATGTGGAAAAATCCTTCAGACATCAATTTGCACATACGTCTATGCAGACTGTGTGTGTGTGTGTGTGTGTAAGGCTGTCTTAAAATAATTATTCCATGTAAAGTTGAGTCGAAGCAGTTTCTGAAAACAGTTGAGATCACAAACATAAGTGATTGAATTTTATTTTGGAGCTTTTCAGTGAGCTGAAGTAATTAGTTTAATAATTTCAGCATGCCACAGATATTTCAGTTATTTAAGCAATTTAAATGCGAACATGTGGAATACAATGTGTGTGCTGTCCAACTGATTATTATAATGTGCAGCTGACTCCTCCAAATGTACACAAATGTCATTTCATATATATTCCTTGAAGTTCTATTATTTGTACAATAAACATTGCAGTAATGTACTCTTACTGTGTTTATGATTAAAAGAGCAATAGAGGCAAATTGGGGCATATAGCACATTGCCCCCATGCTCTATAGTTAATGACTGACCATTGTGGATTTCTTCTTTAGACAAATTTTAAAACATACTGTACAGCTTCCAACTTGTTGTATTGCAACTATTAGAAATAAATATGAAAATTTCCTGCAAACAAAAGAGTAAATGCAGGCACTGTGTCTGTGATGTACAGAATCATTTCTATTATATTATACAGTGAGGGGGAATAAGTATTTAGGAACTTTTTTGTTCATTTCTTTTATTCTGGTGCTTATATCCACCTCAAATAGACACACATTAGGTCTTTTGACTTTGCACTTGCAAATATATATATATTCATAAGCATTAACAAAGATTTCTTTACAAAATTAAACTGACAGGCAAAATAATTTGAACATATGTGTATATATAAACGTTATATTAAAACTAGTTTTCTCTTATTCTGTCATAGAAATTGAGGTTGTTTATAAATACTGCAAAAAGTTCTCATGTAAAATTGCTTATCAGTTGTGAAGATTTCACTCAAGTAGCAATCATGGTGAATATGAGGGAGCTTCTTGAAGTTCTCTTGGGCAATTTTACTTAACCATACTTGGCAGGTGCATCACAGAAGATTTCACAACGCACTCTTGGACTAATGACGAGGAAGATAACTGAAGTCAGTAACCACTCGAAAGAGGTCCGAGATGAACTAAATGCAGCAGAAACAACAGTAACCCAGAGAACAGTAAATTCCAATCCTACCCCTCACACAAAACCGCTCTGTTTATAAAGAAGCACAGAGATGCTTAGAGAATATAGACAAATGAGAAATCTTGCGGATCAATTTACACACCAAACTCAAGATCTTTGGCAATAAATCATCTCCTTATATTTGGAGAATGAAGGGTTGTGTGCAAAATAACCCACCAGAACACCAAGAGCCAGTTTGTTAGATTTATGCTCCACTTACTCCTTCCTTACTGTCTTCCCTGGCTGCTGATGACACTGCTACTGTCTTTCATATGAAGATTAAAACATTTTTCCAGACCTTCACTCCTACCCACTCCCTGAACTCCCACACATGTTCAACACACATTGGGGAAAAAAGAGAAAGGAGCAGCCCTATTTTGTAAGTTCAAGCAACTTGAAATATGGATGGTAGTGTATTCAAAGTTGCTATAAAATTGACCAAAAAAATAAATCTGTCTACTTCAAGCCATGTAGTATGTAAAAGAACTTTTTAAATCATACATTGTTTATTGGTGTCTGTGTAATTGTAATATTATTTCCAATCAGAAATATTCTTACCAATTAAACCTTATTTAATTGTAACTACATGTACATATGTTTTATAATACTTGTTATAATAGTCAGAATTGTCTAAAAGCTGTTCTGTTGCAGAAGCTAGACTTGAGAAATTAATATCAGCAGCTACTCTCCCCTCTCTCTCTCTCTCTCTCTCTCTCTCTCTCTCTCTCCCTCTCTCCCTCTCTCCCTCTCGCCCTCCCTCCCTCCCCCCTTTTTATTCTAAACTTTTTCTAAAATGACAAACTCAATACAATCTACAATCAGAGGGTTTCAATGTATCACTGAGAACAGCCTCCACAATCCTATCCGTTCTGGCTTTATAATTGTAAAATCCCTTGTGGTGAGCGCTGAGAAGCGGCTCCAAGCCCACTGTGCTCTATCAGTCAAACAGTCCTCAATCCTCATCCTCCTTCATTAGCATTTGTTGCTGCCAGCCACAAAACTTTCTTTCTAGCCACATAATTATTGGAACTCGTGACACAGCATGGCAGTTTCTTGGTTTGCACCTGAATGGGCGATCATATCATATGACACAGAAGGGGACATCTGCTCCATGCAGTCTCTACACTGGTGAACTCCCTGGACAACTCTCAGCTCTCTCAATCTGTCACTGCATGCAACCTTGGGGTTACCATAGACAATCAGCTCTTCTTTTTTGCCTCAATCATGTCTATTTCTTCTTTAAAACATAAGGAGGATGTATCCATTTTCATCCACAGAGACTTCTCAGGTGCTTGTTCAGTCCCGTCTCATTTTGAGTCTGGTCTACTGCAATTTCCTCCTGACTGGTCTGTCTGTGCACTTCGTCTGATCTCTATAACTGATCCAGAATGCAGCTGCAATTTTTTTTCTCCCCAAGTTCTCTGACAATGCTTCATAGCTATACTTCTTCCTCTGGTTTCCTCTAGCTGCCCGGATCACATTGTGACTGTTTATTTCCTGTCACCTGTTATCACCCAAATGAGG
>JAOTRN010000001.1:16360247-16372067 GCA_028566695.1 Bagroides melapterus
ATTATCACCAGTCAGCAGTCTTGCATCTGTTTGTAAAAGACTAATGAAATAATTTAAATCAGGAATGTTTTAAGAACATAATATGAAAACACACAAATCCTTCAGATTTACACATTTTAAGGGCCTGCCACCAAAAATAGGCAAAACCCTTATCCCCATGGGACTTTCAGCAGGTTTAGGTTTATGCAGTACACAGTGAAATGAGACAATGTTTCTCCAAGACCAAGGTGCTACAATGGAACAATAGACAGGGCTAAATAGAACAACATAAAGCTACAGACTTAAACTAGGTTAGTCCTAGCTACATAAAGTGCATCTGTGCAACCTAGTGCAAACAGAGCAAGAGAAAATACAGTGCAGACATACAATACAAAACACAAGACGCAAGACAGAAGACAAGAGACAAAAATCAGCACCGACTAGTGAATATATTGAGTGTTCTTTTGGTGCTCAAAAGAAAAAAAAAACTCATTGTTTGGACTCGGATACATGCCTTTTATTTCTGTTATAAATACTAGAATTGAAAACAGGACATTCCATTTAAACTGGTGTGTACACAGAAATATCCAAACGTGGACTATTTTCTGTTCTTTCATACTGTATATACTCCTTTTGGTCTTGTGTTGCTGGGTTTACGTAAAAGGACGTTCAGGACACGGTTGTAGGGGGTGCAGTATAATATCTGCACATGGCACGTGGATTATTTTGGCACATGGATGCAACATTTTTACAATTTGTCAGGATATATGTCCCAAGAGTATTTGTTGAATTTGGCATTGATATTTGTTGAATTTGTTGAATAATGGTCTCAGAACAGAAAGGAATTTTGTATTATGTGTCGTGTCGTGTCGTGTCGTGTCAAGTCAAGTCAAGTCAAGTCAAGTCGCTTTTATTGTCATTTCAACCATATATAGCTTAGCAGTACACAGTAAAATGAGACAAGTCATGTATGCTAAAGACATTTTGATGAAGTAAACTCTATCAAATTCTGCTAAAATATCACATCTGGTAAAAGCACTGCTTTTGTAATTCTGGTATTTGTTTTCTACAGCACTTGGCTTTTATGAGAAACGTTAAATGTACTTTAAGTGTCTTGTAGTGGATTTTGCCATATTTAATAACTTTAAACTAAAAAAATGTGGGCAATGTGAAATGTGGGTTGTTTTGTTTTTGTGTTTTTTTATTACTGGTTCTCTGCTGCAGTTATGACCCCTGTTTAAAACTTTAAAGACGTTGTTATAAGCCTGAGAACATTACTGATATTGTTCAGCAGTTTAGTGTTTATAAGTAGAGTTTTTGACATTTTGAATGAAAAGATATCATTTGGTTATGGTATATAACAAACACTTCATCAGCATTAGATTAAAACAATATATTATAGTTTGCTTTCTATTAAGGTTACATTAACTTTACGGTCACAAACTGTAGAAACACCATACTACCTTATGACTAAGTCATCATTCTTTTTATTGTTTGGAGTCCTGCAGGAAGATTAATAGGTCTTTTCTACAAGGCAACACGCAAATCTGAAACAGAAGCTCCATCTGCTGGTAGAACTTAAACATGAATCAGAACTAATTATTTGTTCAAATCTGAACCATTCACAGAACAATTTGTATTTTAAACTCGGATGCACAGTGTAGGCTCTAATCTAAAAGAAAGACACAAGACATTTTTTTTTATAGCTTTGTTCTACAAATCCACAGACAAGGTAAATGCATCAGATGTGCAGGAATGGTCCATAAGGCAGAGTACTGTGGATGTAAATAAATTTATACGTAATTCAGTTTATGAGATGAATAACGTACAAATTACACACATTTTACATTTTAGCAGCAAGGCTTGTTTCCTCTTCACAGCTCCAGAGCGTGAGAACCATTGGTGTGGAATTATGCATGTCCTTCTCTGTCCATGTGGGTTTCCTTTGGGTTTTACAGTTTATTCCCACCATCAAAGAATATGCCAGCAGGTGGCCTAGCTGATCTCATGATGTAAAAGTGTTTGTGAATGTGCGTTGCTCTGTGTGTGGCTCTTCTGCAAAGGATTGATGTCTCTTTGCACCCCATGCCCGTTCTCCATAAAATCCTGAGAGGCTTTGGATCCATTACAGTTTGGACCAGAATAAAGTAAATGAATGCACACCCCAGCACTTATATGTAGAATTCATTTCTAATTCATACAGTTCATGTGTAATTCTGTCCAATAAATGTTCTTACATTTAATTAAAAAAGTCATCTGGACAGACCTTTTTATTTTTTTTAATTATTGCAAAGTCAGTCGTTTTTGGTATTACCAAGAATACAGTCACATCACTTGCAAATGTTAGTGTGCATATTAGTGTAAACTCATGGCTGTCTTTATTATCACACTTGTTGTTTTAATTTCCTAATATTATGATGGACAATTTACCCTGAGATGGAATGGCAGCTCATATTTTGCTCGAGTGGATCCGCCGTGATCCTGACCAAGATAAGTGCTTACAGAAAGGGATTGAGTGAGAGTATCCGTATAGTCAGAAAGCCCAGACTCTACAACTCTTAACAAGGGCTTCTGTGTTAAAAGCAATGTCTTAAGTGGTCTATTTAGAGTTCTATAGTGTGTAGGACAAAAAAAAGTTCTGTTAAGTATTTTGATGACATTGCTTGCTTGAATGAAGGCTTCCTATGCAGTGGTTGAACTCTTCTCTAAACTCTAGTATTTGTGACACACCCATAATACACTTGCTTTACCTTTTTAAAAATGGCTAAGAAATCAGGGTTCTGAAGATGCTGTTTTATTCTTAGTCTAAATACCACTGGTGTAAATAACAACAATATTTGTTTTTATAGTTTTTCTTTCTCTTTATTCACAAAACGCTTTATTACACATTTCAACAAAGGTTCGACAATTGTAGGTTTCAACAATTGTAGCTCATTTCATAGTTTACAATTCTTTGTCTACATTAGAGACCTGCATTGTGTCTCTTGAGTACTTAAATGTCATTTAACATAATAATGACAGTGGAAGAATTTAAGGTTTACTAATGTCTGATTAAACAATTTTTTCTTCTGCATGAAGGTATAAACAGATAATAACAATGATTGCACCCAATGTAGCTACTCTAATACGCATGGTCCCAATAAACCAGCTTAAGTTTCCAGCAAAAATGCCTGGTGAATAATTTGTTACATAATTATCTTCACAGGACGTTTTTTAATGTAAACTACTTGTTCATCAGCAGATGTGGATGTACGGTGCAACCTGATTGAGGGATCAAGATCCCAATTATTAACTAAAAGACATTATCAAATATAAGTTGAGTTGCTGCCCTCCAGTGGAACCCTGCACTCACTTTCGTCTAAAATTGCCGAGTTGCAGAGATCTCGGGCCGGATGCACAGCGGAAGGTGGCTGGTTGGATCTGCCAGTACTTCACTGGATTGGCAAATAGACTGATTCCTGAGTAGAGAGCCTTCTTTACCTTGGTTCTTGTTGGGCAGAAGTCATTCAGTCCCACACTGGCAATGCTATTAGCATGGAGGTACACCACCTAATAGTACATGTTGTACAGAGATGTACAATAGGTTATAAATCAGTTTAAATAAGCATTAAAGTACACTATATGACATTGAATGTTATTGAAAATTGAATTTGCCGATAGCAGCATATATCCTGCAATCCAAAATTGTCCTATTTTTATTTATAATATCACACATTTTGTTCATTAAGCAATATCTCACTATCAAATGCAGTTATACTGCATATCAGCATGGATCATGGAGCCTGTGAAATGCCTTTGCAAAATTCTTTTGCAAAAATGCTTTGCTACAATCAAAGTCACAGAGATCACATTTCCCCCCTCATTCTGATATTTAATGTAATCAGTAACTGAAGCTCTTGACCTGCATGCTTTCATGCATTATATGCTACTGCCACATGATTGGCTGATGGGAAATCTGCATGTGAGCAGGTGTACAGGTGTTTCTATTAAAGTGAAGAATGAGCATGTCTTTATATTATTCATGATCTTTCTGTTAAATGCACAATTAACACCATTAACAAAAAATCTTACCTGTAAATACTTAAGCGTGTTTAAACCTGGGGGAGTATTTTTCAGCTTGTTGTTATCCAGATGAATTTCTCGCACTTTGGGAATATATGCTAAGCTCCCATTCTCCACATATTTGATCTGGTTGAAACCCAACCCCAATCTGCAGCACCAAATAATATCTTTATCAGTATTTGTTTTATGGACAGGCAGATGCTATGACTGTAACTTTGTTTACCTCAGCAAGTGTTTGTATCGGATAAAGTCTTCCACCTCAACTTTTGCAATTTTATTATAGTCCAAGTGAAGCTCCGTGAGAGAAGAGGGCAGATCTGTGAAAAATCAAGTTAGTGAGAACAAATTCTCCTTTTCTGCACTAATTAGGTCATATTTCGTGTCAAAAATCTGATTTTATTTTTCAGATTGATTTTGCAATGTCCTGAATAACATTAACATCTTTCTATTGTTCCTACCATTTTAAGACACGCCAAAATCATAAAAAGATATATAATCAGTTCTGATGTTTTTTTTGGCTCCTCATCTATAGTATGTACATTTTCCCCCAGACCACATTATTACATTGTTACATTTTCTAACAGCCCCATATTTGTAAAAAAATATTTCAATATAAACAGAAAGTTTTAGAGTTTAGGATCCACCCTTAGTTTTACTACAAACCAAAATGTACAGCTCAGTATCAATCAAGTTAAAACCTTGCAACATTAGGTACTAAAATATTATTAACACACAGTATTTTAACATAGTAAGTATTAATATTACAATGATGCTATAATATAACCTCAATCCTCGACAATAAAAGTTGTCATTTGTCAAAATCATGTAACCATGCACTAATGAAAGACGTTACCTTTTGGTACTGCTGTAAGCCGAGCCTCTGCAATTCTCAGGTAAAGGGTTGACATATCATTAAAAGCTCCTAGTGCGATCCCAGTGTTGGCAATGGGATTAGCACTCATTTCTGGGAGAACAATGTAAGAAATGTAAGAGATCCTGTATAGATTTATATATTGATATTAAGAATTGTCTTAAATTGAAACATGCTCCAGTGCTAAGTTGTGAGTATGGCTGTATAGCTGCATAGCTGTACATAGAGTATAGCTGTATTTATGATTTTTGGACCCCTTGCTGGGAGGCACATTAAGATCGTAATTTTTGCTTTTGCTGAAAACATGAATAAAAAACTTCCCAGGTATCTGAAAAAAAATGCACGCTTACTCCACTTTACATTTGCTTTGCACCAACTTTTTCTAGGTGAACTTGTACCTTGTGAACCTTGTGAGCCAGTAAAATCAGTTGTGGTCTCTTTAGTTCAGTAAATCTTCTTCTTTACTGATCTAATTCTTCCTTATTTTTAAATTGACATACTTAATTTACAGTTTTCCCAAATATAGATTTTGGTATAGCACTTGAACAATGTACTAATAACTAACCAGTTCCCTATGAGAGGTCTTATATAATGTGTATTTTCTTATATATTGTAAGGATATTTCTTGTATAATCATACCTAGAACATGCAATGACTGCATTCCTTTAAAAGCATCCTTTTGGATCCTGCTGATCTTATTGTCATGGATCCTTAGCTCCAAGATGTTCTTTGGCAGATTTTCAGGTATTTGTGTCAGTAGATTATATGACAAGTAGAGTAGACGGAGATTCTCCATGTTTTGGAAAGCCTTTGGATGAATCTTTGAAATCTGGTTATTAACCAGAAACAAGGCCTATAACAATAAATACAAAAAAAAAAAAGATTTATAACTACTAAACTGGTGTAGGTTTTTGTATAAAGTATAGTACTTAAAATTTTATATTAGTGTTTAATACACATGAAGAACATATATTTGGCATGTTCTGATTTTTTTGATCACATCTCAACACGTACAGTAACTACGATAACATCATGCAGCCATTAATAACAGTAAAGGTGTGAACATCTGTCATTTCTCTTACATAGAGATTACTCAGTTTTTTGAAATCATTCTCCTTGATTTCGGTGATATCGTTGTTTTGTAGATCAATCATTAGCGTGTCTGCTGGAATGTCACGTGGCACTGCTGTCAAACCTTTTAAAAACATAAACAAAAAATTGATCCATCATTATGTAAATTAGGAATTCCCTTTGTTCTGTCTACACCCAGATAGTCCAGTCGAAAGGATCTATTACCTAGATCTGAACATTGAACAACCCGTCTGAAGCACTGGCAGCCAAAAGGGCAGTCTGTAATAAAGTTGTCAAAAACGTCATCGTCGTCGTCGTCGTCATCATCCTCATCGCTCCCATTGTCTTGTTGCATGATGTCATGAATTTTCATCAACTCCATGATGTTTATTGGCTTGTATGGTTTTCCGTGGCACAGGAGAAGCAAGGCGAACAACAAAATGACTCTCATTGTGGACATTAGGTCAGAATGTTTAGGGTCTATGAATGGGGAGAAAAAAGTGTCCATTTGATCACATTATAGGAAATCAGTTCTGCAAGTTTCTAAATACCGACTGCTGGCTAAAAAGTTTAATATATTGTTTTCTTACCTGCGTTAGCATCGTTATAGTAGTTGTTTTAATGTACCAGCATTACCAGATTACAACTAATGTTTTTCTTCTGTCGGTTCAATAAACAAATATATAAGTAAGTAAGTAAATAAATAAAGTTTCTCTGTACAGAATTGGATTTACAAATTGTCGAAACCAAACTGTTAAATGAATACTGAAATTTAAAATGTCACTGTTCTGTATAAAATACAGCACCAGCTAGAGGGCAGGAGACACTTAGAGTCTGTGAAATGATCTATTTTTTAAAAAAAATATATTATTTTGGATCTAAAACTATTTCTATAGCTTGGTCAATACATGATTACTGCCAGGCCATGTCTGTTTATATAAAAAATAAAAAGAAACATTTACATGGTTTTCAAATGTGTTTTAAGATCATTAAAGATATAAAAGTACATAATATCTAATTAGCAAAAAGACTGATGTGATTTCTCAATTTGGCAATTATGTTCAAAAACATTTAAGTTCTGCAAAGAATATCAAGATGCTTAGATATAAAATGGAAGAGATATAAATATTTATTTATTTTTATAGGTGCTTAGAGTTGACAAAAATTACAAGCATATTGGAACAGATTCCTTATACTGTCTTCATTGTTTAAAAAAATGTAATTTGAATTAGTTTTATTACAAAATAAATAAAAATAGATATTAATTTTTTTTTTCAGCAGACATTAGAGTTGTATAAATGGTTGTTTGTATAAAATTCACTATATTGATTACACCAACTTTTTACTGTACCTCAGAGTTAAGATGCTAGGGTTTGTAGTACTTATTGTGACAAAGCCATGATACTGAATTCTAGTAGAAAGATCAACACAAGGAAACACTTATTTCATTATTATTTCACTATCAGTAAATCAGTATGTAAATGAAAAGCCATACCTGAGAAATAAGTGTTATCCTTGTTACACTCCAAAATCCAGGAGCAACATTAAAATGTCTGCTGATCCCAAATTCCTGCACAAACTTTCAAGAAGGAGGAAAAAAAGAGCAAGAGTTCCTGAATAGACATAAAAAGAGCAGAGGAGCTACACATGAAAAGACATCACACACTGATCACAGTGTCAGTCAAGTCTTAACTGCTGCTGAATACATAATATTGCTGCTCATATGTTTCTCATCACTGCTTGAAACCTGGCCAAAACTGTAAACTTTTATGTTCAAGCTGTTATTATAATCCTTATAAAGGGTATTGGGGTAGGTCCTGGTGGTCTTGCACACTCGGAGTGGGCGTCTTCTTGGCGTTTTTCAAAGTGAAATACTCTTACATGTATTTTTATTTTTTTTTTTCATCATTGTGAGAAAGCTCTCTGTTCAGCAAAACCATTAAGAAGCCAACATCTATCCAGTCATTAATTACTGTTTCAAAACATTTTGTCTATTCACACACACACACACACACACACACACACATATACATATATATATATATATATATATATGCCCTGATATTTGCAAAGATATATGTATGTTTTACATTAAAGCACTATACAACTAAGTAAATACACAGTTATAGTTCACAACTAGTTTTTAACTGGAATAAGTTATATAATCATACTGTTAACATAAATCTTCCCTAATAATTCCTTATGCACTTAATAAATGACCAAGAAGAGCAAAATAACTATAAAATCTAATACAACTTGAAACCAGTTAATTAGTTAAACTGCCATAATATGAAGTAGTAATATCACCTAAATGTCAAATGGAATGGTTATAAGTATATGGTATGGCTTAATGTCTTGTATAACAGTTTCCATGGAACACAGAACAATGTGCTTACAGCAGCACAAATTTACTTAGGGCTGTATTTATGGCATGCTCACAGTGCCAAGTATGGGTAGGTTTGGCCAGGGGACCTGTATATGATGGAAATTCTTCTCTGTTAAGTAGATTTTCCCTTAACCTCACGTGCCTTTTTCCCCTAAATAGTAGCAGCTACTGAATAGCTATATATGATGTATAGAAACATTATATATATGTGTGTGTGTGTGTGTAAAGAAACTATTGACCAGTGTTGATAGGTCTCATCTGGACCCCTGTACATGTAATTATCTAATCAGCTAATCGTGATGCAACATGTACATAAAAACATACAGGTCAGAAGATTTATATGTGTATATCAAATATCAGAATGGGGAAAAAATGGTTGCTAGTGTTTGAGTGTTTAAGAAGCTTATCTGAGCTTGGGATTTTTTTGGAATGGTGCAAAAGTGAAAAACAAAAACATCCAAAAATAGCAAGTCAAACACTCTTTACAAGCATGGTGAACAGAAGAGCATCTCACATTTCATATTGTTGCTGCTGGCTCGTAATTTAATGTTCGGTATGTGGTTAATGTAACATCCTTGTTGTAAATAACAGTATTAACCAAAATAATAATATATTGCTCATTTACAATCTTAGAAAAAATACTTATTATGAGTATAATTATAATTAATTATAATTAAAGTTTAATCAAAATATTCAACCTTAATCTATTTTCACTTACTGGAAACTTGTATGATGAACAATCAAGAAAAATAAAAATATTAATATTGTAAAATGAATAGTCTACAAAGATTTTCCCATTAAATCAATCTATGGTAAATTGCTTCAGTTCAAGAAGAAGAAAAAACATGGGACATGCTGCCACTGCAAAATGGTCGCTCTAGCGGTTAAGGCTCTGGGTTGTTGAATGGAGAACCATAGTTGATTGTCAAGCTGCCACTGGGGCCCTTAAGCACAAGACCCATAACCCTCACTCCTCCAGGGGTGCTGTGTCATGGCTGACCCCAACCTCTAAAGCTGGCATATGTGAAGGAAGAATTTCACTGTGCGGTAATGTATATGTGACAAAAATAAATGTGTCTATTCTAAATAGTCCACTGCATCGGGCAGCATCAGAAGACCCTGTTGTGGATCAGTCGTCTTGAGAATTTCACAGTATTGTGATATAAGATCTGTATTCTTAAAAGTGTGTTTTTGTTTCTTGCAAGTAAATATGAATCTTCCCACTCCATAAGATTATTATTTAACAAATGATTAATATGATGAATGAGTAGTGAAATTTGGACTCCTGCACAGTGCCCGGTTGTGTAGAAAGAAACGTGTGTGTTGAGTACAAACTGCAGGGTGTAAATCATTCATCCATCTTTTTGAGGAAATTCATATGTTTTTGAATGCTATGAAATTATCTCAAAAGACTTTCAACTGAAGCAACTAAGGAAAACAAATCTGTAACATCTAAACTATAATCAATTCCTAACAATATGTAACAATACCAAATTTTAATTTAACAGAATTTACTAACTTAAGTAATTTAACCTTTAATACAATAACCTTTAATACAAATGTCTTTAAAGGTAAGTATTATTCTTATTGCATATCTGATAACCCTTTTGCATTACCTGCAGTGTTTTTCTAAATTCTAAGCATTTTTCACATCTATTGTATTGTATTTCTTGTTTTCTAATAACTCTACAGAAAATATTGAATCAGACACATCACATACATCAATACACATCACAAACCAAGAACACATTACATAGTTCAAGAAAAAAAATTAATGAAGATCGCATACTGACTTAATTACACATAGCTACATTGGGACATTTTTGTATACCTATGTGTTTTGCTTGATGGCTTTGTCATGTTTTTAGACATACATCAAGTATAATGTTCTCCATAAGTTCTTTCCCATACACTAGATATCTTTGGCTACATTGTTTAAAATATTGTTCAAGTATTGGTGCACTGGTGCCAGGAACTTCAGTCACAGTATTCTGTACCAGTAAGAGCAGTGACTAAAGTGACATTTGTGTTTATATCTATTGGAGATACAGTAAACAGGGTTGGAAATTGAGGTCAAAGGCACACAGGCAATGACCATGATGCTTGGGCATCATTGAAATATGCAAGGTTTAGTGCAGTATGTAATGAAATACACACAAGCAGTTTCTTAAGGCAAAGAAGAACGTTAAAGCAAGATGTGAACAGACCATCAAAGAACAAATCAACAACTACATGGAGAGGGATATTATGGTAGAGTTGCAGTAAACCTATCATTATGAAGATTAGAGTTCAGTGGTGCAAAAAAAAAAAGCATAGACATTGGTCTACAGAGATGTGGAAAAAGTGATCTGGTCAGATGAGTCATGCGTCTCTATATTCTCAACAAATGGGCCAGCGTGTTTGTGGCAATGCCAAGAGAAGATAGAGACCTGTAGGTTAGACCAGTTATGCTGCAGGGGGTATAGTGTCTTTTTCCGATTGAGTCCCTATAATAGACAGGCGGATGATTATCATCAGCATCACTTTTTTTTTTTTTTTTAAATCATCATCTGTCCTTTCTTTGTACTGTTTCAGCATGGGAAACTCATCAAGCTAACCACAATCCATGTGCCTTACAAACAATTTGAGTTTGCACTCAAATGTCAGAGCCTCTTTTAAAAACGAGAGTCCACTTTCCCTTGCCTTGCAGTTCAGACTTTTTAACTTCTCCAGATGGCTTCATCAGGTTCTGCTGTTGAAATGCCTTTACCCAATTCTTTTGAGAAACTTTCAGCCATATGCCGATAGAAAAATGTGACTGCCAACATCACAACTGATCACACATCATTAATAATGTAGATATGGGCAAAGCGTGTAATCAAATTAAAGAATAGCCAGAGATCCACTTTAGGGCTCGTAATGAAGTTAGTTTCGCAGAACTGTTTAACTGTATGCTTGGATTGTATCCTGTTTAAACTCTTCTTTGACGTCTTCAAAAAGTTCCACACAATCCTTTGTTTAACTTTTGTTGCAGAACATTTTCTTCCCTGGAAATAGGGTTTTAGGTCTTTGAAACTTTGAAACATTCATTAGCATACGTGGCAAAGAATATCATCTTAGCAAATTAAAATATCTTGAAACTAGTCAAATTTATATATTAGTAATATGATTCAGTAGACCACAACTAAAAATATAAAACTTATTTCTAATTAATTATTTTTACCATTTTTAAGCTTTAAAACTTTTTTCATTATATTGGCAGATTATTTACTTACTAAATACAAGATAATGTCATTAAGCTGTCATTTTTGTTGCTGTGTTGTTGTTAAATGTTGTTAAAAATCTCTCTGATGATGGCTTAGTTGTTTCTCGTGAAATTATTAGCCATTGTTCTTTACAATTAACTTCTTGCTATTTGATATTTTGCAGCAAATGCATATTGGGTTTAGTCTAACAGACAACTGCTGTAGTT
>JAOTRN010000001.1:16417208-16430961 GCA_028566695.1 Bagroides melapterus
GCTATTGAGACAAAATCTGTCCTATTTCAACTATAAAGCCTGTTTTGTACTGTCCCATTTCAACAGTTTTTAAGATTTGTCTATTGTAAGATCCGATCACAATTAAATCATGAAATCATGCCTATTGTTGATGAACAATGTATTAGAGTGTACACAGATTTGACCAACAAAAGAATTATTTTACAATCAATTTTAATTTTTGTCTGCAACAGAAAAATCGGTAAATAAAATCTGGCAATTTAAAATTCATTATACATGCATTGTCCTGGAACTTGCCACAGGAGCTGCTGAAACAGTTACTACTCAGATGTTGAGTCTGTTCTGCTCACATCAGTAACTGTCTACAAATCAAATATCAGAAGACAGAGAACTGTTTGGACTGCCGAAAGGATTATTGGTGCTCCCCTACCCGCATTTCAAGAACTGTATCATCTAGAACATTCTATCATCTATAGCACATTTTTCTATTTCTCGTCTATCTATATTTACATGTGTATTTATTCTCATCTTGTTTTCATTGTCTGTGTTGTTGTTGTCTCTGTGTACTTGAAGTGTATGACACTAAACCAAATTCCTTGTATGCGCAAGCATACTTTGGCAATAAAGCTCTTCCTGATTCGGATCTGAGATTCATCCCTGAGCCACAAAACAACTGGTCTATTTCAATGAAATAAAAAATAAACTCGTTGAAAAAAGACAAAACGTTAGGTGAAATGCCTTTTCAGAAATCATTGGCGTGTTAATGTCATGTTTAATCTCACCTCCTAAAGCCTCTTCCAGAGAATGGCTGAAGTGTTGGAGTTGTTCTTCAGATAGAAGTCCTGTTCCTCTCAACAATGTGGTAATAAAGTTCACAGCTGTGGCCACTTCGGCTTTCATCGCGAAATATTTTCATAAGCTGTAAAATATCATACAACACATCTGGCTTTCTAAGGTACAGTTTGTGTTAAATTGAACATTAGCTCAACTAGAAGTTAGCTTTGAGTCGTTTAGCCCGAGTAGCAGGTTGGCACTTTTCCTTTGTTCAGAATACAAAGATAAAATGACTATTAGTCATAACTCACCTACTCCAGATTCGTCGAAACTAATTGACATAGACTTTCTGGATCTTTTCCAATCGCAATCTGAACATTACATCAAATCCAAATTTAAAATTAATCGACTTTCTTTCGACCAAACTTCACTTCACTTCCAGAGCAATGACCAAAATAGGATCAACAGCGCCTGTATCCCAAATAGGCAAAACAACTACTCTATAAGAGCGCTATATAGGGCACGGCAATAGAGGTTTCTGTACCCTACGCAGGGCACTTCGTGTCTATTTGGTATTCGGCATTCGCAGTTGTAGACGTTGCGGAATGTCAGGTAGTAAACATTCTCGAGCGTCACAAGTAGCTTGTCCAATCCTATTATACGCCGGGGACTACGTCACACGTAGACTGAGTGCGCGTTTGTTGACTGTTCTTTCTTCTAAAGCGACATCTAACCATACAGCGATTATACAATTTGTGAATCTGTTTTCACTGGAAAGGAGAAGTCAAGGCACTCTGACATCTTTGTCTCTAAATACCTATTTGATCAGGAACACACCTGGACACATTCAGAGTTATGACCAGAAAAACACACAACACAACTAAGTTGTTTTGTGAATTGAAAGTCAAACTTCCTGTTCTAATATCTCTACATCAATCAAAAATACATGGTAAAACACACACACACACACTTAGATGTATATTAAGATATATATTAATTTATTATTTTATAATGCGTATGATGAGACTGCATAATGAATAATGCTATGAAGAATGAGAAAGAATTTACATATGGATAATTTGACTAGGCCTATATTCATCTGCCACAAAGAATACCATATAAAAAGGCAGTCGAAGAAAACGTGCATTTGCAGCAAACTCTTGAGAATTCACAATTAGTTTTAAAGCAAATACATGGATCTGTTTTCAATAAAGTCCAAATTAACATTAAGAAAACATGTCTACAGAAGTCATTATGAGGCTCTGTTAACAATGTAAATAATGTGGTGACACTGAAATTGATCTTCACCGATTTGTTATTGCGTTATTGTCTACTGCTATTATCTACACTGACTTAGTAATAATTCACCCACTTGAACTTTTCAATATTTGGTACAATAAGAAGCTTGAGCTGAAATGGACTTGGGATTTTTCTTTTTGTGAAAAAGGTGAAAATTATTAGAGATACAAAAGATTTGTTAAAACAAACAAACAAACAAACAACAACAACAACAAAAAAAAACAATTATGCACATATTCAAGATTTCACAAATTTTTGAATAAAAATCCCCAGATTTATTCTTTACCAAAGCTTTGTTTGGATCTCTGCTGCTTGGTCATCATGAGTCAGTTAGTATATTCTCTAACAAGCTCTAGGTTCCTAACGGTGCATTTTTTCAAATTCGTAATCTTAATTTTAGTTGTATTCACAAAACAATTAATTAATAAAACATAATAATACATTAATAAACATTACACTATATTGCATAAAATGAAGAAGACGTGGCCATTACACTCATGTGTGCATCATCTCAATGTCTCCTTTTGGGTTAAAGTGCAGGACACTTGAGTTATTCCACACCAGGCTGGGCACACCATGTCTCAATAGACCATGCTTTGTGAACAGGTTTGAGCCTCTTAGTTACAGTAAATGGAAATTGTAATCCTACAGCAAAGATCATATACAACGGTGTGTGCTTCCAAGTTTGAGAAAGACCCAGATATGTGTCCACGCATATGTGACCTACTTTTGAGCTTTTTGGTGTGAAATATAATAATAGTACAATATAATGATTTGAAATGTTAATAATGTTAATATTCACATTCTTTGTGTATACTGAGCAAAATTAGAATTCAGCGCTCATTACAGGTACCAAGTTTGCTGCCAATCAGTTCTGTTTGCTTTAACTCGCGTTATAGTAAAAGTGTGTAAATGACCACTATGGTTTACCGTAGCACGTGCTAAAACTTTAGCCCTATTAGAAAGCACTGTTATTTGGCGTCATCTCGGCCTTTATCGTACTGACCAATCAGTGGCCTCTATACTCAGTGCCTTCATTCATGCTTCAACAAGCGGCTTTCTGTTAAATTAGTCTTCATTAAATCAGTGTTGTTCCTGATTAAATAATTCGCAAATGACGTGATAGTTCTCACAACATGTTGAGGAGTTGATTGCTGTCTTCTGTCAGGTCTGAACAGCAACAGACTAACAAAGACAATGTGTCAGTGGGACAGATAACGTTAGCTTCTACTTTAGCATTATGTGTATGAGTATGCTGTTAGTGATGCACTCTGAGTGCGCGAGTTTGGAATAAATTTTTATTAGTCTTTTTCATTTCCCGACATATCTTTATCCCTGCTGCTTAAGTCTGGTGAGTTAATATTAGTTCACTGCTTATCACATAATATATATCCTATCCTATCCTTAATTCGTGTCCTACATAGTGCACTTTTTGTATACAGTTTGGGATTCAGCCTCTTAGTGTTCAAGAAAGCTCACCCTGAAGCACAATAATGTGTTTATATTGTTAATATTTCTGCTATGCTTAACGTTTAATTAACGTAAATTTTGTTGTTTGTAGCTGTATTTTTGTTATTCTTGTGAGAAAGCAGAGGTTGTGCGCTGACATCACATGGATACATTGATATTGCGAGCACATTTAATTATGTTTAGTAGGAGAAAACCAAATCAACGTGTGTCTTAAATTGCGTACTTTTATACTATTCTATTTCATTTTGTATGATAAATATAATTCTGACTCCCCAAAAGCCTGAGCCACCATGGCATATCCTCCAAGTAAGCGACATCGAGGATCACACAGTGAAGATCTAGCTGGTACAGACGTCTTCGGGGACGATGAAGACTTTACCCAGGACGACTTGGAGGAAATTGATATCATCGCATCACAGGCCATCACAAGAGATACTCAAGCAACAAGCAGCAAGAGAGGTTTTGCATCCATTGCTATTTATCCAGAGCAGAACAACGCACCTATAAGAGAAGGCAGGAAAACCTTTGCCATTGGAAACAGCCATCCTAGCAGCAGCATGTCTAACAGCAAGGAAGCTAAAAGAAACGATACTTCTGGTTAGTATGTATATTACGTATACATATAAAGCATGAAAAACATTTTGATAGCATGTTCGAAATGGAGGTGATAGAATTGATGCTTGAAGAATGTACAGAAAAAAAAAGAGTACTTGAGTTGAATACCCTTGGAAGTCTCAAAATGGAAGTAGTTTATCAAAGTTTGTTGTTGAGGGATGTGTCAGCATTTCATGTGACATTTCATGTCAGCATTTCATTTCATGTATGGCATGAGGAGTATCCAGTTATGTTCTTTGTTTTCCCATGGAGTCAGCCTTTAATAGTAGCCTGAATAATGACCATGGGATCTATGCAGTTTGGTATTGATTTTTGAAGTCACTTTGAGACTTTGAAGTCACTTTGAGACTTATCAGAACTTACAGTTGTTGTGTTCAAGTATTGATGTCTAATTAGATGCATGTACAGAGCTTAGAAACAAATCCAGAAATATATAACAAAAAAATATAACTTGGACTGAACAGACAGCTAAACATTCTAAACTCACGGATTGGGCAAGAGTAACAGTAAAGAGCAAACAGCACAATGTGGGAAGAATAAAAGTGTACATTTCCTATGTTCTTGCACATTAGGTTCCGTAGTGTGGCAGTTATCATGCATAGAATTATTTTCAAGTATAGTAACAAAATACTATAATAATAATAACAACAACAACAACAATAATAATAAAAAAAATAATAATAATAAATAATAAACCAAACTGATCCTGGACAGGTCTAGAATATCAGTCCAGTATTAACCTAGCACTGAGGCGCAATATCAGATTGATGCATTTCCACTTGTAATAAATGGGTTTCTTTGAGAGTTCATGTCTTTGTTTCTGACTTCAAAAGGAAATGGCCAAGACCGAGATGAACTGTACTACAGTTGCCTAGAAGCACAGCAAGCAGAGTTAAAGAGGAAGGTGTGTACATGATTTAATCTCATATAGAGACCATATTGGTCTCTATATCTGTCCTATATGTCTAAAAGACATATCATAATATGTATTGTGCATTATGTGCATTGTTTGTTCAACAGAAACCAAGAAATATACAGGGTATGTACAGGTAATATACATAAACAGATGTAAACTAGGGTAAGCAATTAATGTACAGTTATATAAATGTTTTATGTCAGATGACCATACACCATGTTAAACTGGTGAAAAAATTTACACGAGGACACTGATAACGATGAAATGTTTCCGTATTGCATATAGCTGAAGGAGGTAGAGGAGCAGATCCTGATGAAGAACGGTGAAATCCGGGTTCTGCGAGACTCCCTCAGACTGGCTAATCAGGAGAAGGAGCAGCAGAGGCAGGCTCATCTTGAGCTGCACAGGGACAGAGCTCATACCCAGAGTGAAAAAGAGAAGGAGCTTTCTAAGAAGGTCTGTAATCTGCACTGCATAAAAATGAATATCGAATAGAGTCAATCATGCTTTAATAAATAAAATAAAATTACTTATTAGTAATATTGAGAGGCTGTGGATTTATTATGTTACAAGTGTGCTACTTATACACCACTTCTGTAGAGTCAAAAATAATAATTTAATAAGGAAGAAAGTGAGTGCATGTTTAAGACAGTCATCATGATGACGGTAGAGCTTCAGTTTTTTTTTTTTGATCTATAGGATTCTTGTTATTTGTTTAATAGATTGTGTAAGAGCATGTAATTCTGTAAAATTTGGTTGAAAGGTTACAACACAAATTATTCTGCCATCTAAACTGTAATCTAATTTTTAACATTTTTCATGATATGATGCACTTTTCTTATCCAGGTGGAGTCTTTAAGATGTGAGTTGCACTTTAAGGAAGCCGAGATGAATGAAATGAGGATTAAACTGCAGAACTCTGAGCGTGGTATAAAGGTTGGCACGCCTATAAGAAACAGGTAACTGTAACAATTTGGGAATCCTCCAGATCTCTTCTTTAATACGATGCTCACCTAAATTCTCCCTGTATGTAGCATGAACTCTCCTGGAAGCCGTGCATTTGTGACTAAGGAGTCCTTCTCAGCCGAGCTGCCTGTAAAACCATCAGCTGCTAAAGGCCAGCATTCAGAGGGTATGATCTATTTCTGATAATAATCATAGATACATGGTGTATATTTGTCTAATTTAATCTGTATTTGCATTACATACACTTCTATACAATGCAAATATTATTAAGGCCATGCTTTAATAATCTTTTCAGATAAAATGTGCTAACAGCAATGCAGTATTGTAAAATGTTAATAGTTTGTGTACCCTGTTGAATGTAGCATCAAGTCAGATTGTAGATTCCTGTTCAGACTCTGGGGGAAGGAGAGAGTTGCGTAAAATAGGTTGGGAGAATGATGTCACAGAGTTGCAAAAAGGACAACCGCCAACGGAAGTCAGCAGATTTGCCAGTGTGTAGCAAATGGACTGTTTAACAGGTCTGGAATCAATGGGGAAAATTGATTTGATTGGTCTTACAAAATCAATTTATCAAAACATAAACCTCATCAATGTAACGAATTTTCAAATTTGCATCTATAATCGTAATTAGCCATTTCATTTCCTCAATGAAAAATATGTTCTCTGAAGACAATATTTTGAAATATTCAAGTCAAGTCAAGTCAAGATGCTTTAATTGTCAAGTCAATCATATATAGCTGAAACAATAGATAGTGAGACAGGGTTTCTCCAGGACCATGGTGCTACATAAAACACAGAGCTAAGGACTTAATAAGTTGCCACATAAAGTGCAAATAGTGCGAGTCAAAAGACTGACCCGCATGTATACTGTATATTGTTCAAAACTAGAAAAACCATTACATTAAGAAAATAATGGTTGTTAAGCTCTTTCTGAATAAATTCTCTAGTTATATTTTACTTTTTTTGTATTATTTGTTTTGAAATAATAATAATATTTTAACTATTTTAAATAGGTAGGAAACAAAACCAGGCGGAAAGTGATAAAGAACACATGAACACAACTGCAACCCGTGATGCAGATGGGATTAATCAAAAAGGTGATTAAGACAGATTTTATTTATTTATTTATTTAATTTTGCCTGAAGGATTTATGTTGCTATAAGGCTGATGATTTGTCATTGCAGGACCTGTGTTATTGAATCTGCTGCTTCAGCACCCTTTGGAACCAAGCTCTTTAAGCCTTTATCATTTGCTGTGTATCAGTCCAGATGCTCTGCCTGCCATATTTACCCAGTCAGACTACACTAGTCCGTAAGTCATCTACAACTGCATATGGTTTACTTAGCAGTTGTTTAAACTAGCCACAGGGGTTGCAAACGAGTGACTTCTGTGCCGGTCCAAAGCCCGAATAAATACAGAGGGTTGCGTCAGGAGGTGAAAAATCTAAACATTCAGAAATTGGGCTACTGTTGGTCGAGGAAGGAGAGGAGGGAGAAGGGTTCAGGGGAACAGAGGTGATGAGGAGGTTATGGGCAGGTTTGGTGTTAAGGTTAGGAACCTAGAAGGACAGATGATGGTGGACTTTGCAAAGAGGATGGAACTGGCTGTAGTTAACACCTATTTCCAGAAGGAGTTTGCGATTGGGAAACTACAGCAGAAGTGATCAGGGAGTGAAGAAGAGACAAGAGGCAGAGATGGAGGTAGCAGAAATGAGGATGTTGAGGTTCTCTTTAGGAGTAATGAGGATGGACAGGATTCGGAACAAACACATCAGAGGGACAGCTTTGGTTGGCTGTTTTGGGGACAAGGTCAGAGAGGTTAGAATGAGACGGTTTGGACTTGTGGAGAGGATGGAGAGTAGTTATATTGGTAGAAGGATGTTAGAGGTCGAGAAGGAAGGCCACAGAGGAGATATATGGATGTTGTAAAAGAGGACATGAAGTTCATTCCTGCAAGAGTAGAGGATGTTGAGGATAGAGTTAACCTAACTGGAACAGCTGAAAGTTGTCCTGAGGTGGCGGAAAACAGTTATCCTATAACTCATGTTTAGATCTGGACTTTATTTCTTTGCTTTATGGACATTTTATTGCTGATAAATCACTGTAACAAACCGACTGATGGTTTATTGCTTTATTATGAAATATACAGTAGGACAGATGGTTCATCATACATGGTAATTACTTCTCTAGAGAAAATACTAAACATGAACCATTTATTTTATTTTAATCTCCAGCACATCTTCAGTTGGTTCCAGCACATCCTCCAAAGATACACGGCTGTTCCATCAGCCACGAGTGCATTTCTATCAGCATCAGAGTCTGGCTATGTCAGGACTGGCCATGTTAACACACTGTGCTCCCACTCAGTTCCTCAGAAGGTCCTGCCCCCCTGCTGTCCACCTCCTTCCTTTACTACACTACCACATCAACCTTTACTGCCAGACCCTCGAGAGCATTGACAGGTCACTTCAAGCCAGTGCACTGTCAGGTAAGGATGGGAATCTGCAGGGACTATAGGGCTTTTTATCTTTAATATCCACTTACTGCTTTCAAAACATATTATTTACCCCTTGTGTTCTGTCATTATGGTTGTCAATAATTAGCATATTGAATACTAGACTCATACATGTAAACATTTACAATCTTGTTCTTCTTTTAGTAGAATCAGTGTATTCACTTCTTTATAGTTTTTACAGTGTTCATTTTATATAGATTATTTTTAAATTATTTAAGCAAACAGTTGTTTGTAATAACTTGGGGAGTAAGATAAGAAAACCTTTATTTGTCCCACAGTGGGGAAATTTTCGATGTTAGAGCAGCCAGAATAAGATAAAAAAAATCAAATAGAAATAACAAATAAAAAACTGTATAATGTATAAATATAAGAATAAAAAAATAAAAATAAAATATCAGTACAAATAGCTACAAAAAATAATAGATAAAAAGCTCCTACACATAGACAAAAACTAAATTGCACATGGTATAATAATATTGCACATGTTAACCTTGTTATTGCACAAAAATATTCATCTGTTTTATTGCACAGTTTGAAAAGAGTTAGGTTGTATTTTGTATTTTTGTGACTGGTTCACTGGGAGCAGCTCCAAGTTTTTTTTTTTTCTTTGACTTTTGTGCACCATGAAATGAGATTATTGGATTTTTTTACTTCATCCCTGTAACCAGGCGCCTCAGATAGCAGCTCTGCTTCCACAGTTGAGGAATCTTTAGGTGCTCAAGAGGACTTTGCCTTGGCGGCAGTAAAAGCTCTTTATCACATTGTGTGTGAAAGCCGTGAAGCCGTAAACTCTGTTCTGGCTGGTCAAGAGGGAAAGGATTCAGAAAAGCCCAGTGAAAACCAACTCCAGCAACCTCAGAATACTGGTCATGGTAGCACTGTAGAGAACGCCTGTGATGAACTGCAATCACACAGTCGTCTGCTCAAGAAGCTCTTCCAGTTGGTGGATTTAAAGTTTGTCAGTAACGCAAGTCAGAGAGAAGCTGTGGTGAACTGCAGTCTGAGAACTCTGTGCGCACTGGCTGAAAGAGCCGTGGAGAGCCAACTGTGGAGGTATACGTCAGTCCAGAACTGTTTCTTTACTCCTTTCTTTTCTTTACACCTAACTCTAACCCTAATCCAAAATGTATTTAATTTTACTTTTAGAATTTTTGTTAACTATACAATAGCAGGTTTAATTCTATTGAGTTTTTATTCTGTTGTCTGGAGTGATAGTAGCAAATAAATGACAAATCCTTAACTTAAATATAGTTGCTGTTTTCTGAAGAGCTAATTAATAGTACACATTCATCTTTTCCTGTTTTAGTCTTAATTCTTTCAACCGGAAAGAATACCAAAAGCAGATTTAGCTGTGCACTTTGGTTAGAATACAGTTTCTACACTGAAAAATGATTAAATGATGACTAATGAAAAATGACTAAAGATTTGAGAATTTATGATCTGTATATCACTGAAGTGTTTCATATACAGATTGCAGGTGGTACTGGAAAGTCAGACTGTGACCCAAAACTTGTCACTGGATTCGCCATACAGCACCATTTGGCTCTTTGTGAGATTTCTAGCACTTCTGTTGGATTGTGACACAATAGCAAACAAGCTTTGCTCTCATAAATGTAAGTGTGACAGTATACAGAAAGGACAGTAAAAACACATTGCTAGATGCTTTTTTTAAAATATGCACTAATGTTAAAACCTCTCTCCTAGATGTTTGCCCATTTGTACAACTTTTCCAGTACATGACCTCCAGATCAAATAAAGACGTTACTGAAGACATGTGGTCACGTTTGGAAGTTGAGGTAAAATACTGTGTGTGCGTGTGTGTGTGTAAACCTGCAATTTTTAATACCTCTACATTACTGAAATACTGATATGTTAAAACTATTGATATGTTCTTCTACTTCTGTTGTTGCAACCGAGGAGAACTTATTAAAAATAGAATTAATTTTTATGCCAAGCTCTTTGACATTCCTATATGGAAAGCAGGGTTAAAATACCACACAATACAGATAGCTGATATTAACACCAACAGTTTATTTGGTTACAGGTTGTTCGATTGCTGTCCAAGCTGTTTATGCAGAAGACGTCAACATGGGCTGCTCTCAGTGCTGAATCCAACTGCCCCTGCAGCAGTGAGGTAGGAAGCACAAGAAGGTATTTGATGACTGGAGTGGAACCTGATGTGATTTTTTTGCACCATTCTGTGTAAACCCTGAGAAAATCCCATGAGATCAGCAGTTTCTGTAATACTCAGACAAGTCCACCAACATTGATGCAATAGTCAGTTACTGAGATTTTTCCACATTCTGATGTTTTGATGTAACCATTAACTGAGGCTTTTGGCTATATATTTTCTTCTAAGGCATAATTTAAACTATTATTTAACAGTGTACTCACTATTACAGTTATTAATGCTGGAACCTTTTTTTGACCCAAAGACATTATTTTTGAGCCATGAAATCATTTGAAGTTGATGTTAACAGTAAAATGCTGTTAGCCTTTCACAAAAAACCTACTCTTTATTTATCAGATATTTTACAATAAAATAATTTCCAGTATGCCAGACATTGATGAATCCCTGGGTTGTTTTTGTTTTTTGTTTTTTTTTGGGGGGGGAACCAGCATTTAATCTGCTTCGTCTTCTATTTTGTATTGCATATAAAAAAGTAGTAAGTTTCATATGTGTGATGTCACATTTATTTGATTTGTGTTAAATAAAGTTGATCTGATGCAGCGGGTTCAGTGCTCTGTTTCACTACCATATTCATACCTCATTTTTGCGTCTTTGTGTTCAGGTTGTCCGGATTGTTGTGGTGGTCTTACACAGACAATGGCTGACTATCAAAGGTCAAGAGAAGCACGTAGATGGTGTTCAGTCATGGACGAGTCCAGGTGTTCACTCACTGAGGGAGACTCTGTTATTATTGCACTGGCTCCTCCTCAATGACTCGTCTTTTTCCATGCACTGTCTGGATGTGCTGCACATGTACCATCAGGTCATCCCAGCCATCAGAGACACAATCCGCAGGATCCCTGACCTCTCAGAGTGTGAAGGTGAACACATTCAGCTTTTAGTCACTTTTTGGCACTTTTTTCTTTTTGTCCCCTCCACACCTATTGGCAATTGTTAGTTACTACATTTTTTTTTTAATGTTTTAAAATTTTCCTGAACATAGATAGTAGCACACCAGATACCTCACTCAAAAACCTTCAAGGGAATAATATCAAGGCTGTTTGTAATACAAAGTGTGTTAAGGGACAATGCACCACCAGAGGGCACTGTAAAAAAAATGCAGGATTTAAAATATACAGAATCACAGACTATCGATTTATTTAAAATCATCTGTCTACCTGCTACAAAACTTCCCTATCACCTGCACTGGTTACTCGGCAAAACATTTACTTCTACTTTTACATCCATACATTTGAGAGTTGTCCAAAGTGATCTACAATGAGGCAAAATCAAATACCAGCACAGCAGGGACCTGATGTAGTGTCAAAAATGGGAACCTGATCACTGAATCTCTATATGTTTGTATATATTCAAGCTCTTATTCCACATTCCAGTTAGAGTAACCTCCTACTGGGAAGACTTTTCTTCTCTCTAGATTGTGGAGCATGGCTGTGGGGATTTACCCATTCAGCCACAAGATCGTTAGTGAGGCACTTTTACAGTAACAGTTCCAGTTCATCTCAAAGGTGTTTAGTGGGGTTGAGGTCGGGGATCTGTGCAGGGATCTTCCGCTCCAAACATGTCATGTAGAAGAACCACACACGGGTATGATGGCCAGGTGTCCACATACTACACACAGTGCAAGTAAATAGCATGATTTAATGGCAGGGGTTTTTTTTGTTTGTTTGTTTTTTTTTTTTTTTAGTACATTTAAAGACAAACTGCACAAAACACTTTTTTTAAGTCTTTTTTTGGCCATGAGAGCATTAAGACCATAAACCATAAAAAAATTGTTCATGAATTCTTTATAGAACTGGCTTTAGAGGAGATCTGTCGACCAGAAGCAGAGGAAGTGGAAGACATGGATATGGACGCAGGTTCTTGACCAGAAGTGAGAATTTAGAAAACTGACAAGCATTCAAATGTTTCTTTCAGTTGTCTTTTTTGTGTGTTTGTCTGATAATATTTGCCTGTCAAAATCCATTTCATGGCTGCTCACCACTGTCCTTAATTAAAGCAAACTGAAAGTGCATCACTTGTGTTTTTAGCTTTAAGCTGTGTGACTGATTTGAACAATGGCATTCATAAGTCTATAAATACCTGAACCTGTTGATCTGTGATTCTCAGCCCTTTATAACAAATAATAAATTAGGAAAAAAGCTATGACAACATTCAAGCACATAAATGTTTAATTTGCTTTGGAAATTTGGCAATGCTCTGAATGAAAATATTTTACATGTAGCTAAAACCAAACAGCAGTAATACAACAAACACAATGGAGAGAAAAATCAGACACTGAATAGCTGAAAAAACAAGCAATTCTATCTGGGGCCTTAAATATGGCAGAAATCACATCAACAAAGTTGTACAGCTCTTTTCTGTTTACACAACTTATAACAAGCTTTTGTGCAACTGTAAGCTTCTTTCCTGATAAGCTGTGACATGAGCTGCTTGCCTTGATAAATAATAATTGGGCTGAGTGAAATGAAAACACATTACCACCCATAAGAGTCTGTTTCCAAATTGCACATAATTTGTCACAAACATGCCATGATAGACATTTAAAAATATATGAAAGAACGAACAAACAGTTAACAACCAAAGAAAATTGACATTGGATATGACCTATTAAGTCAAATTTGCTGGTTAATATATTTATCTCCATTATGACTGCATAACATGAAAAATAAGGCATATTCTGGATCCTTGGTTATACAAATGAATCTAAATATACTTGAATACTGAAAAGAAATAGAATACCAGACCTATCTTTATACACATATATATAAGTTCACCAAAATATCCAGGTGTCTCAGAGAATTAAACCTTTGGTGTTATGAATGTAAATTGTGAATCAATGTTCCATGTTACACTACTACACTGTTACCTTTTAATCACACTAACTTTTTTCTTTTCACACTTTTTACAACACTTAGCCCACCCTACCCACACTTTCCCATAAGTAAGTCATTTCTAAAAGACATTTTTTCAAAGAAATAAAGTTTCCTCTTGCGTATTACATCAGCCAAGTTTGAGGGCTCAAAGAGCAC